>JANAVB010002796.1:1291448-1591448 GCA_029216955.1 Iris pallida
ATCTCCTCAAATTTAATTTCTCCAAAATATTTTATGACCTTCTCTAGTCATTTTATAACTCCGAATACTTGAGGACCTCTACCCACCTTTGGTCACACTACTCCTCAAAATATGGTCAATAAAGTCTTATGATCTTCTAACTAGTTGCTAACGATTCTACCGACAGATATCTAGGCTTATGGCATCTACAATCCCCCATATCTATAAACAACCAAACATTCAATAGTCAAGCAATATTACACTATAATTTAAGAAATTCTAATTAATCCTAGACAGCACGATCATTCGTCACCTCAGAATAGGAAGGGACGAGAATCAATGGTACGAAAAGTAAGTAAGTATAATCGAGAACAAATATGGAGTTTCAAAGACGTAGAGAAATTTCTAGGAGAATTTTCAAGGCAGAGTGGATTGAGATTTCTATGGTTTAGTCATATTCGCAGGCTCGTATCAGTACAGTTACGTAACCGATACGATATGCTCTGACCTGCATGGGCCACCACAAAAACTTGTCACGACCCGCACCCACTTTTCAGACGCGAGCTTGTGAGCAAGCCAGCTATGTATTGAGCGGACTCCAGCCCGACTCGAGTACATATAAGCTGTCAAGGTCATGGGTATCATGTCTAATCTAAAATGTATCTAAATCCACAAGAATCAAATAAACAAGAATGAACAATTATGGGTCATGGTCTGCAGCCCATTAGCATATTGTCCGATTAGACTCCAAGAATAATATGAGTCTATAAATAAGCAGAGTATATCATGGTAAGGAATATAAAGCACGAGAGGATAATAAGGAATATCACAAGCAAAATACCTGTATCTCTGCATGTGTAATCACTACCATCATGAGCCGCTAACTAACTCCATGCAGTCGCTAAACCTGAAGAGATCATCAGGTCCTCAGAGGACTAGCAAGATACATCAAACATGCCTATCTAACAGTTTAATCATGCAATAATATAACCAGGGTATAAACACAATCTAGACATGAGACTGTCATGTGGCTACTGACAGGGAGCTATGAACACGGATACGGGATCAAGTATGCATAAATGAACTGCTGGTAGATCAATGGAATACCAACCCTGGCCCCGAATGTGGACTCGCAGGTCAGTTTCAAGACAAGTCACCCTCGCCCCGTATGTGGACTCGCAGGTGCAAAGGACAACCCTCGTCCCGTGTGTGGACTCGCAGGTTGTGGAAAAGACAAAGGAATAGCAGTTCACTCACACATACTTGCAGACACGACTCAGTCAAGATACAGTGAAGACACGATACAACTCAGTCATGACACAGGGAAGGACAACTCTAGCATGGCCCATGACGTAAACAAGCCTGGTATAACTACACTATCAAGTCGTAAAATACTGATATACAAGCAAGACAATAAACTGGTAAATGCGGTATCATATAGATCTAAAACAACTAAGATAACTAAAGATAACATACTACAATAGGTGTACTATAAGCATGAAAATAAACTGTAGAGGAAGGCAAGGTATACTTGCCTGGTGGTAGCGCGAAGATCCAACAAAGTACAGTCAACTACTAAGCCGTCAAGTCCAAATCAACACAACTGTCTCCGAAAGCTGAAACCGACAATGCCAACAGTCTCAGAATAGTCAAATTAGCTATGATTGCCTGTCCTTAAGTCCAATTCTGGACACAGGGGCAAAACAGTAATTTTGGGCCAAAACGATGTCCGCTGTTGGACCCGCTTTGCACCGAAAAACATGCCAGAGTCAATGGTCTCTAAAGTCATCAAACTACATGTCTACGGATTCAGTTTTTCGATATGAACCCAACCGTATGTCCAAAGTTGGATTCCGACGGACCGTGCACAAAATCACCCGTTGAGTCGGACCGTGGGGCCCGCAAAACGGCGGTCCAATCAACTATCTCAGAATCGGACCAAACTTGGCATACAGGACCAGAAAAACGATACGGTCCTGTTGGCGCAAGTTTCGTCTCGATCTGACGAACGTGCACGAAGTAATTGGGAAACTTGCACAGAGGCCGATACGGTGAATTTCGACGGATACGTATCAAATTCGTCGCGCACACGTGACCAATTTGAATTCCGTCAAAGCCCACACGACCACGAAGCCGTTACGCACCTTTCGATGCTTTCGGTTCGCGACCACGTCGCCCGGTTTGGTGGGACGCACGTCGTATCGAAGGTTTTTATTAATTTTCTAGTTTTCAGAAACAGGTTTTTCTCTAACTTTGAAATCTATTTTCTGATCGGTCATTCGATGATTTCAAATTCTGCAAGATGGGTTATAATCTCCTATAAGTCGTCTATAAATCTCTTTAAACACAAATTCAAAACTGGTGATGGTTTGGCGGGAAGTTCGACGCCAAGTTGGGTGTTTGAACTGTTCTTGGCTCTATTTAGAACGGGTTTTTCGTCGACTTCGTGTCGATTTCCAACTCAATTACAGTTCGATTCAAATCTAACCTAATACATGAATATGAAGAGGTATAGGTTAGCTTTGTACCCGAAGAATCCGTTCGTGAAACAGACGAGGGTGGAGGTCGTGGTTGCCTCGCGAAGTTGGCCTCGTAAGGCTGTTGCTGTCCTGCTACCCGTGCGCGCGTTGTTGTCCGCGCGCCTGCTGCAGCGTTCTCTGACTGACGGTGGCCGTGGGGTGGTCGCCAGGTGGAGGTGGCGGCGTTAGGTGTTTAGGGTTTCGAGAATCTCTTCGCTCGACTACAAATAGTCTTGCCGAATAACAAGGATCGAGCGGGGGGGAAAACAGTTTCGCTCGACTTAGTACTGCTGGTGTGGGATTAGTCAGGCTGGGTTTGGGCTCGGGCCTGGGCTTGGGCCTGGGCCGAAGGCTGGGCCTGTGGGCTGATTTGCTGCTTTGGGCTGAGGGGGTTTTGGGGTTTCTTTCTTTTTCTTTTTCTATTTCGTTTTTCCTTTTTATTATAAACTAATACATATATATATATTTATATATATATGTATATATATACACATAAATACCTATGTATATGTATATATACATATATACGCGCATATACGTATATATATAATATATATATATTTTTTTTTTATATATAATATATATATATATATATATATATATATATATATATATATATATATATATATATATATATATATATATACACATATACACATATACACATATATATTTTTACCTATCTTTATATATATATATATATATATATATATATATATATATATATATATATATATTTATATACATACACCACACATATATATATATATATATATATATATATATATATATATATATATATATATATATATATATATATATATATATTTTTTTTTTTTTTTTTTTTTTTTTATATATACATACACCACACACATATATATATATTTATATATACGTACACATATATACTTCCATACATACACATTTATTTATATATCCAAACACATTTATACATTTATGTATTTATATATAACTACACCTACACCCATATACAAATATATATATATATATATATAATATATATATTTATATAAATACACATACACACATATATTTATTCTTTTGATAAAGAATAAATCAATAATAAATGGTTTATTTTCAATAACCACAATAATAATATTATTAATAATAATAATTTCACTAGTAATTAAAATAATTCAATAGTAGCTCCTGGATGGTCATATCATATACCCCTATCACTGGGTCCCAGAAAATCGTATAAATATTCCAAAACGCTATTTAATATTAATAATACCTATAATTTACATATTATAAATATTTAGAAAATAATTGCCAATTCCTAAAATATATACAAAATATTTGCATTTACCAAACATGTCTACAAGGCCGTATTTGGTCACACTACATGACTACATGGGCTTGGATTTGACTTGGGTCCAATCTGGACAGGTTCGGTACAACCGGGTTCCCAAAAACTCAATAATATAATTAAATAATAAATAAAATCTTCGGTACGGGTTAAGTCGCAACTTGGTCTGATTTTCCTAGTTAGAACAATCCTATGGCTCGGCCTTCTCCTACCATGGCTAAACACTAGTCAAAGCACGCGACTACACTATCCGTGCCAAGCTTCTTGGTCATCTGGTACTTCAAAAGTCTACCATGGCTAAAGTCATCTAAAGTAACAAATACTAAATAATTATTTATAAAAAAAAACCTAAAATCACCATTTAAATCAAATAAATAATAATAAAAAATATTTCAAAAAAAATTTCGTAAAGGGAGGCTACAAATCTACCCACCTTAAAAATAATTTCATCCTCAAAATTCTAATTCATTGTTATTCCTTAACATTCAAAATGAAAGTCTGCCTTAACCTTAATCTCCTCAAATTTAATTTCTCCAAAATATTTTATGACCTTCTCTAATCATTTTATAACTCCGAATACTTGAGGACCTCTACCCACCTTTGGTCACACTACTCCTCAAAATATGGTCAATAAAGTCTTATGATCTTCTAACTAGTTGCTAACGATTCTACCGACAGATATCTAGGCTTATGGCATCTATAATCCCCCATATCTATAAACAACCAAACATTCAATAGTCAAGCAATATTACACTATAATTTAAGAAATTCTAATTAATCCTAGACAGCACGATCATTCGTCACCTCGGAATAGGAAGGTACGAGAATCAATGGTACGAAAAGTAAGTAAGTATAATCGAGAACAAATATGGAGTTTCAAAGACGTAGAGAAATTTCTAGGAGAATTTTCAAGGCAGAGTGGATTGAGATTTCTATGGTTTAGTCATATTCGCAGGCTCGTATCAGTACAATTACGTAACCGATACGATATGCTCTGACCTGCATGGGCCACCACAAAAACTTGTCACGACCCGCACCCACTTTTCGGACGCGAGCTTGTGAGCAAGCCAGCTATGTATTGAGCGGACTCCAGCCCGACTCGAGTACATATAAGCTGTCAAGGTCATGGGTATCATGTCTAATCTAAAATGTATCTAAATCCACAAGAATCAAATAAACAAGAATGAACAATTATGGGTCATGGTCTGCAGCCCATTAGCATATTGTCCGATTAGACTCCAAGAATGATATGAGTCTATAAATAAGCAGAGTATATCATGGTAAGGAATATAAAGCACGAGAGGATAATAAGGAATATCACAAGCAAAATACCTGTATCTCTGCATGTGTAATCACTACCATCATGAGCCGCTAACTAACTCCATGCAGTCGCTAAACCTGAAGAGATCATCAGGTCCTCAGAGGACTAGCAAGATACATCAAACATGCCTATCTAACAGTTTAATCATGCAATAATATAACCAGGGTATAAACACAATCTAGAAATGAGACTGACATGTGGCTACTAACAGGCAGCTATGAACACGGATACGGGATCAAGTATGCATAAATGAACTGCTGGTAGATCAATGGAATACCAACCCTCACCCCGAATGTGGACTCGCAGGTCAGTTTCAAGACAAGTCACCCTCGCCCCGTATGTGGACTCGCAGGTGCAAAGGACAACCCTCGCCCCGTGTGTGGACTCGCAGGTTGTGGGAAAGACAAAGGAATAGCAGTTCACTCACACATACTTGCAGACACGACTTAGTCAAGATACAGTGAAGACACGGTACAACTCAGTCATGACACAGGTAAGGACAACTCTAGCATGATCCATGACGTAAACAAGCCTGGTATAACTACACTATCAAGTGGTAAAATACGGATATACAAGCAAGACAATAAACTGGTAAATACGGTATCATATAGATCTATAACAACTAAGATAACTAAATATAACATACTACAACAGGTGTACTATAAGTATGAAAATAAACTGTAGAGGGAGGCAAGGTATACTTGCCTGGTGGTAGCGCGAAGATCCAACAAAGTACAGTCAGATGCGAAGCCGTCAAGTCCAAATCAACACAACTGTCTCCAAAAGCTGAAACCGACAATGCCAACAATCTCAGAATAGTCAAATTAGCTAGGATTGCCTATCCTTAAGTCAAATTCTGGACACAGGGGCAAAACGGTAATTTTGGGCCAAAACGATATCCGCCGTTGGACCCACTTTGCACCGAAAATCGTGCCAGGGTCAATGGTCTCTAAAGTCGTCAAACTACATGTCTACGGATTCAGTTTTCCGATACGAACCCAACCGTATGTCCAAAGTTGAATTCCGACAGGCCGTGCACAAAATCACCCGTTGAGTCGGACCGTGGGACCCGCAAAACGGCAGTCCAATCAACTATCTCAGAATTGGACCAAACTTGGCATACAGGACCAGAAAAATGATACGGTCCTGTTGGCGCAAGTTTTGTCTCGATCTGACGAACGTGCACAATGTAATTGGAAAACTTGCATAGAGGCCGATACGGTAAATTTCGACGGATACGCATCAAATTCGTCGCGCACACGCGACCAATTTGAATTTCGTCAATGCCCACACGACCACGAAGCCGTTACGCAACTTTCGATTCTTTCAGTTCGCGACCACGTCGCCCGGTTTGGCGGGATGCACGTCGTATCGAAGGTTTTTATTAATTTTCTAGTTTTCAGAAACAGGTTTTTCTCTAACTTTGAAATCTATTTTCTGATCGGTCATTCGATGATTTCAAATTCTGCAAGATGGGTTATAATCTCCTATAAGTCGTCTATAAATCTCTTTAAACACAAATTCAAAACTGGTGATGGTTTGGCGGGAAGTTCAACGCCAAGTTGGGTGTCTGAATTGTTCTTGGCTCTGTTTAGAACGGGTTTTTCGTCGACTTCGTGTCAATTTCCAACTCGATTACAGTTCGATTCAAATCTAACCTAATACATGAATATGAAGAGGTATAGGTTAGCTTTGTACCCGAAGAATCCGTTCGTGAAACGGACGAGGGTGGAGGTCGTGGTTGCCTCGCGAAGTAGGCCTCGCTGTCCTGCTACCCGTGCGCGCGTTGTTGTCCGCGCGCCTGCTGCGGCGTTCTCCGGCCGACGGTGGCCGTGGGGTGGTCGCCAGGTGGAGGTGGCGGCGTTAGGTATTTAGGGTTTCGAGAATCTCTTCGCTCGACTATAAATAGTCTTGCCGAACAACAAGGATCGAGCGGGGGAAAAACAGTTCCGCTCGGCTTAGTACTGCTGGTGTGGGATTAGTCAGGCTGGGTTTGGGCTCAGGACTGGGCCTGGGCCTGGGCCGAAGGCTAGGCCTGTGGGCTGATTAGCTGCTTTGGGCTGAGGGGGTTTTGGGGTTTCTTTCTTTTTCTTTTTCTATTTCTTTTTCCTTTTTATTATAAACTCATATATATATATATATATATATATATATATATATATATATATATATATATATATATATATATATATGAGGAGGGATCCGCAACCCCTCATTTTTTGCATCCCCAAGCATCCCCATGTTAACAACCGTTGGATGTGCTTTAAGTCATCTAATCTTAACCGTTGGTAAATCAATGGTTAAGATTAGATGACTTAAAGCACCATCCAACGGTGTGAGTAGGGGGATGCTTGGGGATGCAAAAAGTGCGGGGATGCCTATCCTTCCTCTATATATATATATTTTATATATATATATATATATATATATATATATATATATATATATATATATATATATATATTTATTCTTTTGATAAAGAACAAATCAATAATAACTAATAATAATAAATAGTTTATTTTCAATAACCACAATAATAATAATAATTTCACTAGTAATTAAAATAATTCAATAGTAGCTCCTGGATGGGCATATCATATACCCCTATTACTGGGCCCCATAAAATCGTATAAATATTCCAAAACGCTATTTAATATTAATAATACATATAATTTACATATAATAAATATTTAGAAAATAATTGCCAATTCCTAAAATATATACAAAATATTTGCATTTACCAAACATGTCTACAAGGCCGTGTTTGGTCCCACTACATGACTACATTGGCTTGGATTTGACTTGGGTCCAATCTGGACAGGTTCGGTACAACCGGGTTCCCAAAAACTCAATAATATAATTAAATAATAAATAAAATCTTCGGTACGGGTTAAGTCGCAACTTGGTCTGATTTTCCTAGTTAGAACAATCATATGGCTCGGCCTTCTCCTACCATGGCTAAACACTAGTCAAAGCACGCGACTACACTATCCGTGCCAAGCTTCTTGGTCATCTGGTACTTCAAAACTCTACCATGGCTAAAGTCATCTCCGTAACAAATACTAAATAATTATTTATAAAAAAACCTAAAATCACCATTTAAATCAAATAAATAATAATAATAAATATTTCAAAAAAAATTCCGGGAAGGGAGGCTACAGCTACATAAGTGAGAATAGAAACTCCTATAGATCCACGAGAAGGTTCGTTTTCACCGGGCAGCCTCCACAGTGTGATTATCATGGGCAGAAAGACCAGAGGAGATGTATACAGTCTCTATCAAAGTCTCCTCCCAGATGTCTCATAACTTCGTCAAAATAAATTATCTCACCACCAAGAGAAGCTGGGGCTCCAATATATACAAAAGCAGTGGAAGACCCAGACCACAGCACGGTGAAGCCCCGCAGTCCTCAATGAGTGGGGTAGAGCACGGCCGGCTGCTCATCGGATGAGCAACCAATCCTAATTAACCCCGTATCCAGGACCTCCAAGACCTCCAAGATGTCGCCCAGAGTCAAACTCCTTATGGAGGATACTTGGATACTTCTCAAGAACGGTGACGGCTCCTTCTACAAAGAGTTCTTCTACAAGAACATGGTCACTTCGAACGGGAGAAGCTCCAACCAACAGCCGACTTATACAAGACCAACGGCCGTCTAAAGCTAAGTCTGGATCAAACATGGTGGTGAAGGGTGCCAGAAAGAAGATAGTGACTCTTCAGAGGAACACTTCCCCTTTTATAAAACCGGGAGTTGTCCAAACTATAGGCCACTTGGCCGACGATCAAAATTCCTTCATTAATGGGATGAGCCTAGGACTCGGCTCAATGGATCTCAATTAATCGGCCCATTCAAGTGAGTCTCCAAACTGTTCAAATGCTCCTTGGAATTCTCCAATTAACGGTGGCAATTTAGAAGGAGTTTGCATTCAAGGGTAGTTATTTACTTCTCCTGAAAAAAAGACTTAAAAGCCAAGCTGTCTCCAACCGGAGGCGCAGGCACCCCACTGGGTTCCTTTGCTTCCAAGGCGCAGACTGTACATCCCCCTCTCAGAAGCGCAGACAGTTGCTTCGATCCAAGTACCCGGCCCGTTCAACAGCCACTTTTTCTCAGCAAAGACTTGGGAGACACCGTTTGCCTCCAGCACAAGCCCGACTGCTACTCTAAAGCACAGTAAGATGGTCTATCTGAAGGTGCAGCCAACTCGTCGCCCAAAAGCACAGTGACTTTACCCAAAACACAGCCTACTCGTTGTCCCTAAATGCACAGAGGTTCTCTTCGAAACATAGTCCACTTGTCGCCCTAAAGCACAGAGGCTCCGTCGTCTCCAGAAGCACAGTCTACTCGTCGTCCCAAAAATGCAGCCAGCCTTATCTGAAGCACGAACGGTACGGTCCCACCCAATTGGTTTACTTAAACCGCCTCTCTCAAAGATAGGATCGGGATTGATCAAGTTGATAAATGCGAATATCTTATCAGATTGATTTAAATCTCGGACGAAGATTACATAGAATCCAAATCTGAGATGAAATCCCAAGATTTGCTCGGCTACATCCGAACAAGCAAATCGACACGCATTACGTGTCACCTCCTTTGGTTATTTTGATAACCACCAGATATCTCGTTTGAGGAGAATCTCAACACCCGCCATGTGTCAGCGCCACAGAAGTTTGCACCGTACAAGGACAACAGATTCCTTCATATCTCGAAACCCTGATACACATCGCATATGTGCCCCTCTTCTCTATAAAAAAAGAGAGGTTTTCCCCAACAACATGATCAACAAGGAGAAGAAGATCCACAGAATTATCAAAATCTTCAACTTTGGCGTCCTCCTGATCGGCAACCCTAGAGTTCCATCGAAGGCACCAGAAAGTTAGAGCAAGTCTCACATCATCATCGGATTGTCAACAAAGTAAAGGAGTCGCTGCAGTGTTCGATCTCCACCATCACACTTTCTCCGAAACTTTTGTACTTAGATTTCTTCGCATAATAATTGATTGTACTCTTTTTTACATTCATAATACAAAAAGTTCGTTCAATCTTTTGTCATATCGAACAAGATGGCGACTCTGCTGGAGACTACCTTCTCCTCCAACAAAAAAGTGGTTACGTAATCCGATGATGACTTGCTGGGATCCTCTCAGAAGATGTTGGTCGTACGCTTCGATCAGCAAGATTTTGAAGATCTCCTTTCTAAAGAGAAGTCAAGCCCTTCGAAGCGGTTCGTAAAACTGAAGAAGACTTGACGAACCTGGGTGCCTAAGGTTAGTATGACGAGCAGCACGACGGAGGGGACTGCGTCTCAGACCCCCCTCGTCAATGAAGCCCTGAAGATCCCTTTGACCGATGATGCCAGGCCATCTCTCTCAGATCCCATGCTCGGGAAACGTAGAGAAGATCATAGCTATTTTAGGGCAAGCATGACAAAGGCGCAACGTCGAAAGGAGCAGATGACGGCTCGTCCGCTCGTAGAGGATGCTACACCGGTGGAACTTCTGTCTTCGACAGAATAACCGGTCCATCAGGTATGGCTATATTGGATTCTGAATACTGCGTATCATCTAATCGTGGTAGGAGGAGATCCAAGGCAGCACTCGCCCTATGCGATCAAAGTGCTATGCTGATGGTGGACCGGAGGCCCGCGTTGACAGTAACACGTACAGCCGATGGAAAGCTATACAAGACCATCCCAGACTCTCCGAAGCCTCGTTCGACGGAACCCCGTCATCCCTTGAAAAGCCACTCGTACTACTCAAGGCCGAGGGTACGTCATCAGCGACTCTCTAATCGAGGCATACTCGAACCTCACCCACAGGAACTCGAAAGAAGAATGCCCTCTCCATATCTCTTCGACTGCACACAACGCTCCTGTGTACATGAAGGAAGTAGAGGCATGAAGTCTTCGTCTGCTACCTGCGAGCGTAGGACGATAGAAGAATCTGAGTCGCAGTTGGTGTCTAAATTAAGACCCAACTGTACTCAGATTACCATCAATTGCTGCTGTTGTCAAGCAGATCCATTACTGCCAAAGAGGAGGTCCATCTTTCAAAGGCTACGACCGAGAACTTATGAGAAAGAAGAAGATCTCCACGTTGCTTTATACAATATTGTTCGGGACTCTTTGTCCAAAAAGAAGCTATCCAAGAAACCCCATTCCTCGTTTGGTAAGTCCAAGAACTGGCCTAGGGGTAGCAAGAAGCCTGTGCCCATGGAAGGCGTGTTCCAACACATGCGCTCGAAGGACGGATCATTGTCACAAGAAGACGGTTCATCAACCGCTGCACCTGCTGGGGGTTGCCAGCCTGCTATGGTGTATAACAACCCTTCGTTTCAGCATGACGAAGATACGTATAACACCGACACTTCTACGGGCACAAGCAGTTAGAAGACCGAGGGTAGGAACAATGTCAAGTCAGAGGACGATCGCAACTTGCCAGTCTTCCCACAAGACGATGAGCACTATCACTCCGAACTAGAAAGCAAAAGATTCTCCACCCCTTCTACTTACACGCATATAGCATCTGTGCACATGGCAGCTGACGACAATGAAGAATCAAGCGGAAGTGCTGATCAGCAGAACCGCATTGAGGCTCTCGAAGGAAGTCTTAACATATTGAACATATCCATGCGGACTTTAGCCTTTGTCGTTCTGGAGATCAAAGACATATTGGTTCCCACTGCCTCCACACCTGCAGCTCCGACGGTTCGTGAGGGTTCTAGTACCCTGCCAGTCATAAACCAAGTCGCGCAATCGTCGGCCACTCCGTCGACCATCAATCCAGCAGTATCCAACGAAATACAGCAAGCACTTGAGGAGTTATACGCTCGCCATGATGCCAAAGAAAAGCGAGTCACACTCCAAAAGATGGACATCCAGCAGCCTTATCCTGTTGAGTAGGATAAGGTGGTTTACCCTCCCAAATATAAACCACAGACTATCACCCCTTTTGACACTAAGGAGTCGCCCAGACGATACTTGAGGTACTTTGCCTCAGTAACAGGACACCTGCTAAAGGACGATGCCCTTCTCACCAGCATCTTCGTTGGAGCTCTACAGGGGGTGTCCTATGAATGGTTCTGCAGTTTGCCCGACAACTACATTAAATCGTTTGAAGATCTGAAGAACATGTTCCTGGAACGGTTCTACAAAGGAGGCTGGATATGACGATATCTACTCTCATGGACATCGTTCAGAAAGAAAGGGAGCCCGTATGAGCATACATTGAACGCTTCCACCAGGCTGCCCTAAGGCAACTCCAGGCATGCCTGAGACCATGCTAATGGATTCATGCCGCAAGATTATGCTCCCTGCCATCAAACTGTGGCACAGTGCTCCTTGCACCGAGTGGACGCCTTCATTACTGAAGTAGATGTAGCTCAGAAGAAGGCACATGATGCATAACTCCTGGGTCTGAACTTCCCCTCCATTGAAGGTAAAGGGAAATTTGAGTAGGAGACGGTAAAGGGAAGCAAGCTATGGCCGTCAGTATTACAAAGGGTCTAGTGCTCGTGAGCTCCAAGCCGGTCGAAGCACAGAAGTCGAAGGAAACCTACTCATTCAATGATGAAGACACGCTCGAATTATTCGAGATGCTGACCAAGGGCGGCAGGCTGTAGCTTCCACCTTCTAAGTGTCCTGACGAAGTAGAAAAGGTGGATAATCCTAAGTACTGCCATTACCACCAGTACATCCACTACTCAACACGCGACTGCTATGTATTGAAAAGATAGATTCAACATCTTATCGACGCCAAAGTCATTTCCCTCAATTATAAGGAAAAGACTGTGATGGCCAACATGGTCACGATACAGTTCGGGAGTTTTCTGATAGTCGAGACTCAAGACGGCGTCATCCCTATCCCAAAGGCAATAATGGAAGTTGTTAACCTTCCGCCCGTTAGGGACAATGCTCAAGGCCTCATCTCCTTCACAACACCGTAAGGTGAAGTGATGTGGGTTCATCCAGATCTTACTCCTGACATGACTGTGCCAGCAGTACGCCCGGCTAAAAGGAGGAAGGTCAGGACATGTCGCATGGTGTCCTCCTCAGCAGAAGACACCAGGGTAACAACTCGTTCGGCTCTCCAACGAAAGGAAAACCAGGCTCCTGAAGAAGAGACGCCCCCACCGATGACCCATTCTACTCCTGATACAACACAAGCCAGACCTTCTCAACCTCATATCGCAGATAAGAAGAAACAGAAGGAGGTCCGCTTTGATAAGCCTCTACGAAAGGACTCGGCAGTAGGCTCGATCAAGCCCTACAACTTTGATATACTGGCGCAGCTAACCAACACGTCGGCCCGATTATCACTCTTCGAGCTTCTCCGGTTCTCCAAAGCAACTCGGAACGCCCTCAGCAAGGCGGTACAGAATGTAGAGGCTTATCTCGCACAGGTGAAGCAGCCCCAGGAGAACCGGAACCCGACGACGGCAAGATGCAGCTCTACCACTATGCTACTCAAGCTAAATATCTCATCTAGAAGATGGGATACGACCTGAACAACAACAAAGGGTTGAACTACGACAAAGGTCCGCGGCTTCCCTTACGTGTTCGTACTTCGAAGGGGAAGACTCAGAACTACTACTAACGTACTCGCCGGGGGTTGGGGTATATTGTTCCCACGACCACTTTAGGGAGTTCAGAACCGGAGGCTCCACTACACTCGCATTCTTCCGGCTCTTCAACCTGGAATTCTGATACCAGTATAGGTCGGGACCTCCAGAAGTTACTATCCGTCAACATGGTTTCCACAGACGATCCCGTAGAGGAAGAAGACCAGGTACTCGATTTCTTCAAAGAAGAACCCTGAGCTCAACATCTTGGCTCTCAGTGGGAATGGCATTTCGAACAGCGAGAGCCTCCTACCGAGGACGAGGTCGTCCAGATCGACTTAGGGGATGAAACTTCCCCTAAACCCATCTTAATCAGCAAAACTAACATGAGCTCCTGCGCCTTCACGAGTGCTCGTAGATCCTGGTGAAAACTTGTTCAACCCTCCTATACTAAATTCCAGTAAGTAAAGCCCTCCACATCCATATTAAATCTGGATCGCTTTCTTACACCCTGCTGTACATCTACCATGTCTATATCACCTCTGGGTAGTTGTATCTCCCATGAAGACTCTGGGTCATCATGACCACATAGAAAACATTTTACGTCCATATTACCTCTGAAGTGTCATTCTATAACCGTGTCTACCATGTCCATATTACCTCTGAGTAGTCACCCCCGTCACGATAACCCCAAAGTTTTCATGACTCCCTAGAATAAAGCTACATCCATATTACCTCTGAACTGTTATTCTAGTAGAAGGATGCTTGCCATGTCCATATTACCTCTGAGTAAAGCACCATTTCCATGACAATCCTCCACAGTTGTCATTTATAGAACCATTCACATCCATATTACCTCTGAGTCGTTCTATAACCCAGTAGATTCTATCCTTACCATGTCCATATCATCTCTGAGTAAGAAAAGTTTCTCCATAAAGATTCGGTGTTTGCCACGTCCATATTACCTCTAAGTAAACACCATATCCCCAATAAAGTCGTTCTCTTGTGGGAATTTCTATCCTTGTATAGATTTCACAAACATGAATATGAATAGAAAAAGGGAGGCAAAGAAAATTTTATATGTGATTGAAATATATTTGCTATTACAAAAGAGATTCTCTTACACAGAGAGAGACAAAAAAGATAGAAGAAAATCAGAAATGAGAAAATTGAGTTCGAAGCTCCTCCAAGCGGCCTCTCAAGTAGTCTTTCCGGCCGTCGACTGATACCTGGACCCTTCGCTCAACCTCCTGGCGTTGGGCATCTTCATCTCCAACAGAAGACAGGGCTTGATTCGCAAGGACCAATTCGGCCTGGCGATTGCCAATGTCCTCCTTTTCCTGGGCCAAAGTATCAGAACGCTGGCGCAAAAGTTCCTCCTGACCCTTCAACTTTTTCAAGTCATGGACGGCAAAAGCCAGTATCGTCTCGAACTTGTGAATCTGCTCTCGGAGAGCCTCACACTGGTTCTCCATGGCTGCATGGTGACTGATGTGAACTTCTTTAGCATTAGCCATCTTTTCAATCTCAGAGTCAACCTCGAGTCGAGCAGCCAGAACCTGGCGACTATGATCATATTATGATTCCTCAGAAATTATTCTTTCTAATTCTGCCACAGCTAGGGTTGGGAGACTGCATTCCAAGTTCTGGAGTTCTTGAGCGATGACCTCCAAACCGACTAGCAAGTCTCTCGCTATTGCAGCCTTCGCTTCGTGCCCCGGGTACTCGCGCAGGAGCACTAACATGCCTTCCGCTATATGCTGGACCTGGTTAAGCAACGGGCTATGTTGCAGAGCACCCTCTATACCATGCCTCAGGGCATTTTGAATGGTATCCCGCAGGAGCCCTGTATAGTACTCCCTATCCACAGCAGATGGCTCACCAGCAGAACCAATAATCTGTGGACGTTCGGGAGGTGCGGTTGAAAGCTGAGGTACCATCATCCTTAATGGAGCGGATGGTGAGATGCGAACATGAGTTGATATCGACTGACGATCGATTAATACCTCCACAGACTCCGAAGCTGCAGTGACCGGAGCCTGTGCCACCATGGCAGTTGCCGCCTCATCAATCCTCATAACCGACCCCTCAACTGGAGCCCCAGCGGTTGACTTACTAAGGGTCTCCTCAACAAGAAGCTCACAGGTGGTCTCGTCGGACAACTTAGGCGAAGCCTCACGGGACGACTCCCCCTTTAAGACAAGAGTCATCCTTTCAACTAACTCTACCTCTTTGTTCAAAATCGGAGGGCCCTCATCAACAGGTCCATCAGTATCACTATTAGGAAACATCGCTAGAATCTGAGTTTCAACTTTCTCCTTAACCTCCACGCGAGGACGCGGAAGGGTGAACGCCACCGACAGTTCGTCCAAAATTGAGCCTTAAGGAAATTGAGCCTCCTCCGACCCGACACCAGGATCCCCTGCCTGGACTGAAGGCCCCTCCAAATGTGCAGGGGTGCTCTGAGCATATGCCAACAAAACAGAGGAAATAAGGAAAAAGAATATATACCACAGACAATGACTCAAAATGCAGTCAAGAACCAGAATGAACTTGGAAATCCGAGGCAACTGGAGGTGCGCTACGCCGTAGAGAACCGTCCCGAGAGGCCACACACTTCACCTTCTTACTAACAGGAGCAGTCGTGGCTATTGAAGTCGGGCATTTCATCAGAAGGTTCAAGGGTGTTCCATCATTCCTTCGCTTTTGGGAGTCATTTGAGACAACAAGACCCGTAGCCGATCCCCTCTGCTTCCTGAAGCTTCGGTTGGAGCTTGTCAAACTTTGTACCCGTAATAAAGCTCCGCTCCTGATCATAACCTAGCGAGAAGTGGTTTGCCAGGCAATAAAACCTTATGGCGGAGATCAAAATGGAGGGCTCCTCGTTCACATCAGGGAAGACAAATGTTGCTCCAGTGAAGATGACGACATAGTACTTCCAAGCGCTGGCACCATCCAACAAACTTCCTACATATCCTAGATAGGGGCTAGGATTATCCATCATGGTTTGGCCGTAGCTAAACTATCGTGCAAAGCGGCTTGGCAGATAAGGCTCCAAGTATACCTTATTCTGGCTCCGATAGACCAAGTGCGAAGGGCGGATAGATAACAGCCAGCAAAAAGCACCAACCGCTAGTCCACCTTCCGCTCCGGCTTGATCGCTCAGTTCATCGTCGACTCTGTGGCCACCATAAGAAGATGAGACTGGGTTAAAACTGTAACTATCCAGGCACCGCAGTACTCGTCTACATGTCGGGACATCCACATAAAACCATTTCGAGTAACGATAGTGGCACAGAAGTGCATCGACCCATCATCACCTTCCACGACAGTAGAAGAAATCAGCCTAGGACATTGTAAGGCAAACCAGGCCATCAGATAATGGTAGGTAGCTCCGCTCGGGGAAACCTATTGCCACGACCGTGAGGCTCTATAACCTTTCCTAAAAAATCCCTCAGACCTCGGAGAAGGTCGCAGACCATAGTCGGAAGCAACGCCCGTGATTGGCCAAAGGCCATCCTCATGGCCGGCATGATGAGCTCCCTACCCATTCATCCTACGGAGCCTAAGTCTCCGGGGACCACAACTTTCCGCAGCCACGTCATAAAAAAGGCTGCCAACACTGCCTTGCGGCTGACACGAGCTGAGTTCTGGTGGAAGCAGCTAAAGAACGTAGGATCATGGGTCCCCTCGACATCCACAGAATGAGGATGCATCGCAGACTTTACCTCCATCTTTGTTATCTCAGTAAGACCACACGCCCCATGAATAGAAGGTTGGTTAGCCTGACCCTTTGGCAGGTCAATACCGAAGAAATATTGCCTCAAAGCGTTAGAATAAGGCGGGGCATGCACGGAGTCCAGGCGCACACAAGCTTGGTGATAATAAAGTAACTCCTTATACACCGCTGCCATCTCAGGGTGCTGATTATCTAGCCCCTCAAGCTCTTCTAAGGTAGGGCAATACTCCTCATAGGGGTCCTCACCCTAAGGCAGCTTTGAGACGGCAAACATCTCATGGAGGGCCAGTCTAATCTCTCCACAGGGTAGGAAGAAGGTCTCGGTATCGTCATTGAATAATTCCAGCAGAGCCAAGAACAAGGGTCGATTGGAGGGAATGCCGTATTCAGTACCCCTGATGGCACGATAAAGGTTAGCACGTGCAATATCCTCCTTGAAAGTATCCAACACCCACTGAGTTAGGTCGCTCCACTTGTTGTCAAATTGGATCCATCCTTCGACATGAAAGAGACCCGTCGGATAAGCGCGGCCAGAGGCCAAGAGTCTGTTTGCAAAGATGGGGACATGGGACGGAGACAAATCGGTAGGGACATCGCTGAACCTGCACCCAGGTAGCAACACTCGCAGAGAGGACGACGGACTACCCCGAATAGGAATAGGGGTACTCTGACCCTTAGAACCTTTACCCGCCTGGATTTGGCCCGAGACTGGACCCACCTGACTAGGGTCAGACCCCATCCCAAACGTCGCTCCTCGGCAAAATAGAAGAAGACCGACAAAGGCAGATGGCGGTCGGTTGTAGGGATGTATAGAGGAAGTTTGTTACTCGTAATAAACTAGGCCAATTTGATGGAGTAGAGGTCTGACTCTTTCGGGACTAACCGATCACCAAAAAGAAATTATGGCTTCAACTACCCTGCATCAGCATCATGAGAAGGGGTTAACCGTCCTTGGTCCAGCATACGGCAAAAATAGGCTGAGGTCTGCTCCTGTATTACCTCTAACCACCCTTCCAGTTTAGTTGCAGTAACTGACCTCCAAAAAGGGGTGATGAGTTTCTGTTCGAGATTGATCCCCAACGAGCAGGAAGAGAAGTCGTAAAGGATCTTGCTCAACGGGATGGTCACATAAACTGCACAAAAAACAGACATAAGAGTAAGAATGTAAAACGTTTGCGCAGACACTCTCAGAAGGGAAGAGATCGAAATAGTTACCTACTACGGGCGAAAGCACATTACGTTAGACAACTGCACCAGTAGCCGAAGGCTTATCGAGATCACCAACATCAGAGACAGGCCTCTTTCCTTTTGCCTTCTTGGAGTTAGCCGCAGGCGTTTTTAGAGTGCTTGATTTCTTGGGGGCCATGGCGGGAAAAGCTGGGATTCGAAAGAAGAATGAAATCTGACACAAACTTCTGAGGAGTAGGTGAAGACAGAAAATTTCTCCTTCCCCCAATATTCTTACTTATTGGAATAGCCACGTCGACAAGAGAAGACAAAACGCTTCGGATGTCATGGGTTCAAAAAAGGGTCATGATGAATGTTCTCTAGAAATGAGGAGACATGATCACGCTTAAGGAGGAGATGGTTCAATGCATTTAATGCCGGAGCCTAGGTATGACGCCACCATGGCAACAGACGTGATGTGCAGCATGCCTACAAAGGAACAGATGTCATGCTTCTGTTCAAAGTATCCCGAGCTTGACTCATGCTCGGAACACTTTGAAGGGGGTCTTGTAGAAGCATGAAAAATACAACAACCATAGGCGCAAGCGGGTACCCTTATTACCCCCCAGCTTCACACAGGCGCCGACGATCAGACGCATCGACCAGCCAAAGACATGGACATTCTCAGAATGAAGTTCAGAAAAGACTTTTTTTATTAATCATGGCTACAAGGGTCTATCACAGACTTGTCGCAATTACAAATGAGAGAAACTTCTTGAATCCTAATTTCGGGGATCAATTAAAAATTCTTTGCTACATAAGTGTGAATAAAAACTCCTATAGATCCACGAGAAGGTTTATTTTCATCGGACAGCCTCCACAGTGTGATCATCATGGGCAGAAAAACCAGAGGAGATGTATACAGTCTCCATCAAAGTCTCCTCCCCACTGACTCATAACATCATCAAAACAAATCATCTCTCCACGAAGAGAAGATGGGGCTATAATATATACAGAAGTAGTAGAAGACCCAGACCACAGCACGACGAACCCCTGCAGCCCTCAATGAGTAGGGCAGACCACGGCCGGCTGCTCATCGGATGTGCAACCAATCCTAACCTCGTAGTCAGGGCCTCCAAGTCCTCCAAGACATCACCCAGAGTTAAACTCCTTAGGGAGGATACTTGGATACTTCTCAAGAGCGGATACGGCTCCTTCTAAAAGAGTTCTTCTATAAGAACATGGCCCTTTCGAACGGGAGAAGCCCTAACCAACAACCGACTTATGCAAGGCCAGCGGCCGTCTGAAGCTAAGTCTGGATCGAACGTGGTGGTGAAGGGTGCCAGGAAGAAGATAATGACTCTTCAGAGGAATATTTCCCCTTTTATAGGACCGGGAGTGGTCCAAACTATAGGCCACTTGGCCGACGGTCAAAATTCTCTCATTAATGTGATGAGCCTAGGACTTGACATAATGGATCTCAATTAATAGGTCCATTCAAGTGAGTCTCCAAACTGTTCAAATGCTCCTTGGAATTCCCTAATTAGCTGTGGCAATTAAGAAGGAGTCCACATTCATGGGTAGTCAGTTACTTCTCTTGAAAAGAAGACTTAAAAGCCAAGTTGTCTCCAACCGGAGGCGCAGGCACCCTACTGGGTTCCTTTGCTTTCAAGGCGCAGACAATACATCTCTCTCTCAGAAGTGCAGGCAGCTGCTTCGATCCAAGTACACGGCCCATTCAACGGCCTTATTTTCTCAGCAAAGACTTGGGAGACACCGTTTGCCTCCAGCACAAGCCCGACTACTACTCTAAAGCATAATAAGATGGTCTATCTGAAGGCGCAGCCTACTTGTCGCCCTAAAGCACAGTGACTTTATCCGAAATACAGCCTACTCATTGCCCCTAAAAGCACAGAGGTTTCATTACCTTCGAAACATAGTCCACTTCTCGCCCTAAAGCACAGAGGCTCTGTCGTCTCCAGAAGCACAGTCTACTCGTCGTCCCAGAAGCACAGCCATCTTTGTCTGAAGTATAGATGGCATGGTCCCACCCAATCGGTTTGCTTAGACTGCCTCTCTCAAAGATAGGATCGGGATTGATCATGTTGATAAATATGAATATCTTATCAAATTAATTTAAATCTAAGACGAAGATTACACAGAATCTAATATTTACTCGACTACATCCGAACAAGCAAATCAGCACGCACCACGTGTCACCTCATTTGGTTATTTTGATAACCACCAGAGATTTCGTTTGAGGGAAATCTCAACACCAGCGACGTGTTAGCGCTAGAGAAGTCTGTACCGTACAAGTACGGCAGATTCCTTTATATCTGGAAACTCTAATGCACATCGCATATGTACCCCTCTCCCCTATTAAAAGGAGAGGTTTCCTCCAACAACATGATCGACAAGGAGAAGAAGATCCACAAAATTATCAAAATGTTCAACTTTGACGACCTCCTAATCGGCAACCATAGAGTTCCATCGAAGGCACCAGAAAGTTAGAACAAGTCTCATATCATCATCAGATTGTCAACGGAGTAAAGGAACCGCTGCAGTGCTCGATCTCCACCGTCACATTTTTCCAAAAAATTTTGTACTTAGATTCCTTCGCATAAGAATCGATTGTACTCTTTTTTACGTTCATAATACAAGAAGTTTGTTCTTTGTTATGTCGAACAAGACCCGATGGTAACCTTATCGTAACTGAACGATTTTGATTTTTCTAGTCGCGACTTCGCACTTAAATAACTTGAATTTATTCTAAACTGTGCCTAAAACCTTGAACCTCGGTTATGACTATAGGATTGATTAGTCGTGCCCGAATCTAGACTTTGGTTATGTCTGAACCCTTTTATATTTCTGTCATAGATTCGATTATGTATATGCTCGTGCTTAGGTTCCATTCCTAAACATGCCCACGTTTTGGTTTTCATAGTCATATCTTAAATCGTGCCAAGTGAACTTAGATCACTCCCAAATGTTCAATCACGACCGAGCTCAGATCATATTTCATGACTCAATTAATCATGCTCTTTAAATTTTTGATCGTGCCTATAAGACCATGATTTTAAGTCTTGATTTATTGCCTAAACCATATGTTGGTCAAAACTAAGCTTTGCTCTTGATCGTACTATGCGACCTTGAGCCTATTTTTCTTTAACCTAAAACCACTAAGTCATTCCGTATTTGAAATTCAACTATATCTTTGAATCTCCTAGTCGTCACAAAGATCGAGCCTCAATGACTTGAGTTATTCCAAAAACATGCCTATACAATATTGTTCATGCTACAATCTATCGTGGCATTCTATCGTGCCAAAGTCACTAGTCATGCCTAAATTATTTTGAATTGATTATCTTAATCGTGCCAAAATCTTTGTTCTTTGAACGTGTCTAAGATATTGCCTAAACTTTCTATCATGTTTTGACTCCCCTGCCAACTCTTAATTTTGAAGATGAAATTTCTTTAAGGAGGGTAAATTTGTAACCTCTGTTAATCGATTTCTAGAATTTTTGAAAAAAATTTATATTTTTTATTATTATTCTCTGTATTTTTTGGATCTTTGAAATCGTGAATACGATATATTTTCGACCGTAATTGCTATCGATTCTTGTTGGTCTTTGGTTTTGTAAACACTATTTTATGTGAGATGTTACTTAATCGAATTATCTGTCCACTTCAAGAAAATATATAAGTTATATATATTTATTTTATATAGAAGAAATATTAGCGAGATTATGTTTTTGAAAATAAAAATGTTTTATTAATTATTCTGGCCTTAAAGGCTTTCGATGATTGTAGGTTATTCGATTTCTCCATCGTATCGGTCTATGACCATTTTGGTCCTAATCCTAGCCTACCAAGTTGGACTTGGATCATGGGCTAGCTTCTTGAGTTTATGTAGGGATTTGCAGTGATAGCTAAATTGTAATTAGCTACCAAATTTGTTCTAAATGAATTAACTAACTAATTATTATTAAATTATTAACTATTAACTGATAATTAAACTAATTTCTAGTAGACAACAAATTAATAGTGGTTAGTGGTTAGTGTTAGTACGTTAGTTTTTTCCACTAATTTCTCTAATTACTATTATATTTACATTTTTAGGGTTTTTCCTATTTCCCTATTTATAGGCTCATTTTCCAAGGTGATGCAACCTAAAAAAAATTCCCTAAATATTTTCTAACCACTACAGCCGCCATTCCCTTGCTGCCAATCCTTTCCCAATCTCCGGACCATCATCAACACTGGCTTCAACCACCACCATGTTCACATAACCATATATCCGACGCTGTCTCCACCCTATTCCCCGTTCATCCGTCGCCCGTACCACCATCACAGACCAAACGCCACCGCCACTGCCACCCAAAATAACACACACAAGGAGAAGAGAGAGTAGGACGAACCTGACCCACATCACATCCTCCTCGTCCCCACGATCGCCCGACCGGACCACCATCCGAACTCTATTGCGCCTTGTAGCCAGATCTGGCGCGTCCCGCGCGTCGACTCCCTAACCGTGTCTTCCAACGCTGATGCTTCCGCCGACGACCGCCGTGCTCGTCCGGCCACCCGACGTCGCTCCCGACGAAACCCGCAATCAGCCCCCTTCTCCTTGTTCTCGAGAGGAATGCTCTGGCCTCCTCTCCTCATTTGTTAGCATTTAAGTCAATATGAGAGACCCCCTTTGCTACCCCTTTTCATTTTAAATTGGTTTTGGGATGAGCAGCAGACCCTTTGCATTTATTGACTATAGTAGTTTACTCATGTTCTTTTGTTTCTTTTTATTACTAATGATTTTTCTATTAATAACTTTGAAACAGCAGTCGTACCGAGAGTCTCTCTCTCTCGATTTTCAATGGAGAGATTTGATGTTAACTCAGCTTTGACCCCCCATCTGTTCTGTATCTGTGTAATATAATTTTTGTTTGGCTTTATGGACTCTCGGTCCAATTGGGATTAATGGGAGGAAAATGTCTCTTAATGGGATGGGCTTGTTGAGCCTAAAGACCAGCTGTTGTGTTAGGGCTCACACATCATCTTCATATTTAGTAACTAATCAGTGGGCTGGACCAGGCCCACATCCATGGGTTTTTGGTTTAGTCCACAACTATATTTTTATATTTGGTTGAAATAGTCTTTTGTATATTATATAAATTATTATAGATATTATAATTAATATAGTAAAGAATTTCTAAATATATTTTCAACTAAAATTATGTTCAAATAAATTGTATGGTTATAATATAAGGATTGGCATAATTAGATTATATTTTAGGTATCTATATTTATAAATATTTCTAAAACGATTTCTAATAGGTTTTAGGAATTATTATATTTTGATTCTAAATAATATTTTTTTAAAAGAAAAATAAAGGGAAGAAGCCTTTTTTATTTTCTAAATTGTATAGTAATAAGTCTATTAATCTTTCTAAATATTATTCGAGGATTTATTTTAACTACTAATATAGCTATGGGTATTTGATTAAAAAAATTTGGTTATAAATAATATAAATACTTTTCACAAAATAGTTATACGTATTTAGTTATGTTTTTCCCTTTAAAATCATAAATCACGACTATTATAGTCATTTTCTATTCCTAGATCCGATTATCGTGTCGAACTCTGATTTTGGGCTTCTATTTACCAAATTAGATTATTTGGACTATTCTGGACTCATTGGAACTACCTGTGCCGTCGTTTGGGACATCTTGTGGAGCACAGCGTTGTACCTATCATATGTCGACACGTTCGTATCGTGCATGTCGACTCCAACCAATTCAGGCGAGTACATTCTCTGATTGTTTTCATCATGATAGTATTTATATTGCCTGCTCTAGACTACTTTACTTGATGCTGACACATTGTTAACACGGATTGGTACTATATGGATCTTATCCTGCGATATTATCCCCTTACCGGGTGTATCGGTTATTTTATGTTCATGTACTTGATCATGTACATCACGTACTTCTTGTATTAGTATTATCATGTGCTCTCATGTGCTCTCATGTGTTCACACGTGCTTCATGTTCAAACTAACAATCATGTACGTAACGTAATGTTATTGGATCCTTGTGTAGTAATTGGGGGTAGCGAGAGTAAAAGTGGTTATGTGATTAAATTCCATTAGTGTAATCATGTACTTGTCGATTATGCCTTCAAGTATAATCGAGTTACAGTAGAATAATCATGTACAACCTAAACCAATCACATAACTGTCTTGTGCTATAAATCACTTATATTATTACAGTTTACCATGTATACTATTTTATTCATGTACTCAGTTTCCTTATATTTTTATGATGATTTTTCTCTATTTTCTTGTATTTCCTTTACAGCATGTCATGTATATTCTATTGGTAGCTCTATATTTTCTACCATGCAATGGAACTTCTTTTAGAGTTATATGCTTCATTCCAATCCTGACTGGATAACCACATTTTTAGGAACTATTATGTCCTACACTATTGGATGAGAGGATGACATTAGCTGAGACGGATCTTGATGTTCTATTTATCGTGAGTTGTCTATCGGGAGTTCTAGAGCTTGTATTTATGATTTGTACTTCGTTATCGGATTTGTCTCCGATACTTTCTGGTCTTATATATTTATTTGTAGACTCTGTTTGATTCAGTGTTATCAATATCTTTCTATTTTCATATCTTTCTTAGTTGTTTGTGATGTGATTGGAGTACATTGTTATTATGGATCATTTAGATGTTGTAGATATTTATTGGGTACTTGACAACGTTCTACTGTCGATGCTGCGGTGTAGGCTGGACATGGCCCATGTACTCGTGCCCGAATATTCGGGTACGGGTCGTGACAATTATGGCTTACTTGGACACACATCTTATTACTGTCAAATGAGAAAACGTGTTTACATGAGAATGCTAAAATAGGTTCCTAAAACTAACAGTCAATAACCCAAACACTTATGGGTACCAAAGTATTCATCGTCAACTTGTGTTGTAGGTGAACCCTCCATCGCATGCTAAAAGCAAGTGAATCCTCGATAGTGGTTTCTCAAGGCACGTGATCAGTGATGCTTCACTTTTTGCAACGCTATCGATGAAGAAGGAAGAACATGTATCCTTCGACAATAATTTAAAGGGGTGCATCATTGGACATGGTAATATCGGTTCCCCTCCTTATCCTTGCATTAAGAATGTTTGCCTTGTTACAAATCTTAAGCACAACCTTCTCAGCATTAGCCATCTCACGGATAATGGCTATGGTGTTAACTTTGTTAAACATAAGTGCTTCATCTATGATAGCACTAATTGTTCTGCTGTGTATGAAGGTATTAGAGAAAATAACATTTATGTTCTTTATTTTGTTGAAAGCACTAACAATGGCATGTGCTTAGTAGTAAAGAATGACGAAAGTTAGCTTTGGCACATGAGACTTGGACATGCCAACATGGAGACCATCTCCCGACTAGCCACCAAGAAGTTAGTTAGAGGACTCCCAAGCATTTCATTTAAGAAAGACATGATATGTGACGAATACGAGAAGAGTGAGTTAACAAAATTCTCTTTCAAGTCTATCAACTCTGTGAGCACTACTAGACCCCTCTAACTTATCCATATGGATCTATTCGGTTCTAGTAGAGTAGCTAGTCTTGGTGAAAAAATTTATGCTTTTGTTTTAGTGGATAATTTTTCAAGATTTACTTGGGTTATTTTTCTTGCAAATAAAAGTGATACTTTTCGTGAATTTGTTTTTTTTTTTGTAAACATGTTCAAAATGAGAAAGACATTGTGATCAACAAAATTAGAAGTGATCATGGAGGTGAATTTGATAATGCCAATTTTAAAAACTTTTGTGTTAAAAATGGTTTTGGGCATAATTTTGCTTGTCTTAGAACTCCACAACAAAATGGTGTTGTGGAAAGAAAGAATAGAACCCTCGGCGATATGGCAAGGGTCATGTTAAACCAATACAAGCTCCTTTAATACTTTTGGGTGGAAGCTGATAACACAGCATGTTATGTTATAAATAGAGTCTTGATTAGATCTATTTCTAAGAAAACTCCTTATGAGCTTTGGTTTGATAAAACTCCTTCTATTAAATATTTTAAAAAATTTGGCTGCAAATATTTAATTTTGAACACCAAAGATAACCTAGGCAAATTTGAAGAACAAGCCTATGAAGGTATATTCCTTGGTTATTCTATCCATAGTAAAGGGTTTTGTGTCTTTAACAAAAGAAGTCTTGTAGTCGAAGATTCAATCAATGTCTCTTTTGACGAACTTAAAACTTCCACATCTTCCTCCTCGAATGATGTTGATGACATCTCTTTTGTTTGAAAAACTCTTCTCTTGGAGATACTATTGCTCCTTCATCTAGTAATGAACTTGAGACTATTCCACCCGAAGACTCTCCAATTTTAGATTATCCTTAAGGGGATCTCCCCAAAGAATAGAGATTTGTCCCCCATCATCCCAAGGAGCTTATCATTGGTGAACCTTCCTCACGGGTTAGGACTAGATCCTCTATATTAGATCACTATACGAATGTGGCTTTTATTTCTTAAATGGAGGTTAAAAATATTAATGATGTCTTTAATTATGATTTTTGGATGATTGCCATCCAGGAAGAGCTAAATCAATTCACGAGAAAAAATGTTTGGGAACTCGTTCCTAAGCTCCACAACTATCCTATTATTGGGACAAAGTAGGTGTTTCAAAATAAGCTTAGGATGGAATCGTCACTCGTAACAAAGTCCGATTGGTTGCTCAAGTCTATAACCAAGAGGAAGGTATTGACTACGAAGAAACCTATGCTCCGGTTGCTCGTCTTAAATCCATCCGAATGCTTTGTGCTTTTACGTGTTTTAATAATTTTGTACTTTTTCAAATGGATGTCAAAAGTGCCTTTTTGAATTGTGATATTAAAGAAGAGGTGTATATCAAGCAACCTCCTGACTTTGAAGAGTTTTAATTTTCTGATCATGTTTTCAAACTACACAAAGCCCTCTATGGCCTCAAGCAATCTCTTTGTGCTTGGTTTGAGCATCTTAGCCCTTTTCTCATCTCTCATAACTTCTCCAAGGGCAAAGTTGACACCACACTTTTTATTAAAACTCAATGGCACACTTCTATTAGTTCAAATCTATATTAACGACATCATTTTTGGTTCCACGAACAAAACACTATGTGTAGAATTTGCCAAAGTTATGCAGGACGAATTTGGGATGAGCATGATGGGAGAACTATCATTCTTTCTTAGTCTACAAATCAAGCAAGGACCTCAAGGCACGTTCATCAATCAATCTAAATACACAAAGGATCTTCTGAAGCGCTGTGAACTTGAGTCATCCAAATTATTGAGAACTCTTATGGCCATAATGACCAAGCTTGATCAAGATAAAACTGGTGTCTCGGTCGACATTCGTAAGTATCAAGGTATGATTGGTAGCTTACTTTACATAACTGCTAATTGTCCCGACATCATGTTTAGTATTTGCTTATGTGCACGATACCAAGCAAATCTGAAAGAATCCCACTTTGTACCGTTAAGCGCATTTTTCATTAGCATGGGACTTTGGTATCCAAAATCTTCCTCCTTTGAGCTTATTGGCTACTCGGATGCAGATTTTGTCGTATGCAAGATTGGCCAAAAAAGCACTAGCGACACATGCCAATTCCTTGGGAAACCCTTGGTTTCATGGTTTAGTAAAAATAAAACTCAGTTGCCCTTTCCACAACTGAGGTCGAATACATTGGGGCTAGATATTGTTGTGCACAAAACATTTGGATGACACAAACATTTGTAGACTATGGTATTCTTCAAATGGTATTTCTATCAAATGTGACAATACTAGCTCTATTATTCTTACCAAAAACCCAATTTGTCACTCACACACAAAACACATTGAGATTCGACACCACTTTTTGCAAGTTCATCAACTCAAAGGCGATATTCGTCTTGAATTTATTGACACTGACCATCAACCTGCTGATATCTTCACCAAACCTCTCGCCGAAGATTGGTTCTCCTTCCTTTGTCTCGAAGTCGGGCTCATTGAAAAATCTTTTTAAATTCTATTTTTTAACCATCCGGATTATTCGAAGGATTTTGCATAAATTCGTCGGATAATCTGAACTCATTCCAGCAAGTTTTTCTTAGGTAATAATGGATCATCTGCCGGATTTTCGTAGAAATTTGACGAATTTTTTGTTATTAATTTTCGGCGCAGACTATCAATCTTTGACTACACAACTTTCAAAACGATGTACCTTTTCACCTATCCACAGAAATTCGTCCCTATCTTCATCTGGATTTTCCGCCGACATTTTGCAGAAATTCGACGAATTTTTTGTTTGCATACGGTTGGCACAGAAAATGAACGATTGCTGCCTCTTTAATTCCACTCAAAATCCGTTTTTCACATTCACTCCCCTTCACCAAACCCTTTAAACCCTCATCTACCCCCCCCACACACACACACATTCACTCCTATTTAAACTATTCTTCCTCCTTTCATTCCCTCTATCACTCCCAAAATCCATTCTCCACTTCAAACTCCTTCCTCTTCATATGGCTTCTCACGGCAAGCTCTCTCGCCACGATGGCTCCTCCTCTTTCACCACTCCGCCTTCCGCCTTTCTCTTCTCTCCTGCACAGATGCAAGGCTACAATCCCACCATCTTTAAGTCCGCTCGCCTCTCCCAAGAATGGTTCTCCTACTATCACAAAGCCTCCATTTGTCCTAGGAAGCCTCTCTCTTTGGGATTGCCGACCTCTTAGAACGGCAAGTGGACATCTACCCAAATGCCATCAAGATGTTCTACTATAACTTGGCTCCAGCCAAGGAAGGACCAAAATTTGAAACGAACGTCAGTGGGGTGAAGATCACTGTCACTGCCTCCTCTCTGGCCAATATTCTTGGCCTGCACGAACAGAAGTCCTACCTTTCTCTTTCAAATGCGCTCGACCACATGACTATTTCCCCTGATCTTAGCTACGAGGAATTTCCCTTTAACATCTGCGGCCGCCATGCTGTCCAGAGGCCAGAGGACAAGGACCAAAATCCTTTCTTTCACGACTTCCACCACATCCTTTTCCATACCCTCACTCTAAAACTTAGCAAGATGGATTATCTAACTACTGAGAAGATGATCGACAGGTACTACGTCGTCTCCAAGCAACCGTTTTCCCTCATCAAAACCATCATTTTCACCATGATTCTTATCCGAGAAACCACCCATCGCTCTTTCCTCTTCGGTATGTATATTACGATGAACCTCGAAGCAAATAGGGTCAATCTGACCAACTGCCCCATTGGAGATCGGCCTACTCTGCTTGCTAAGTCCAAGACCTGTGGCCGTGCCATTCCGACGGCTGTTGCTGAACATGTTGCTTAGCCTTCGATGATCCTCACTGCCGAGGTTTGTCGATATATTGATTGTAAGTTGGAGAAATCTTTCTGTCTCCACCACTGGAGCGCATTCAGGCAGCCATCTGAGGAGTTGGCACCATTATTCACCATGGTTTCATGCATCAAGCCTACTACTTCCAACGCATGCTAGAGGAGCAGAACTTGTATGTCAACCCTAATTCTCCTCATCCTGAATTTTCTAGACCGAGCTTTACCGATTCCAATGTCTATGGCTTCATGTATCCTAGAGGTATAGACCCATATGGCACTTTTATCCCAGCCTCGAGTGATGATGAGGATCAGGAGGCTGATAATGACCCTCCGGTTGCTCCTAGCAGTTGATGGTTCTTGGCTTTAGTGGTGGAGTGTCTCATTTTGTCTAGTTTCTTTTTGTGCAATCCTTCGTAGACTTTTAAAAATGGTTATTGTCTTGTGCAGTCCTTCGGGGACTAGTATTATATTTTTTTTAAAAAGTATGTCTTATGTCGTCCTTTTAGGATTAGTCAAATGTAGTAATGTTGTTATGCTACCTATGTTTAATCATGTCAGTTTTTATTATAAAATGCTATGCCTCTTCTGTCTTTCTACTTTCGCTTCTATCCTATATCATGCCTTCATTTTGTATAAATGCCAAAGGGGGGAGATATTACATTAAGGGGGAGCTATCTCCTAAACCCGTATATTTTGTCAATTATTAAAATGGGGAAGATTGTTGACACATTGATTTTGATATATTGACTATAATTAACCTCTGTACTATTTTAGCTCTATTATTTTTATAGGAACAAACAAGTCAGTCAAAGATAGAAGGAAAGACGACACCAACATCCATAAGAAGAAACAAGTCTTTCGGAGCAAGAACAAAATATGATTCCAACACTTACAACAACAGACCCTTGTCGCACTAAAGAAGACATTTGACAAAGCAAAAGAATTCAAGATCAAAAGCTCCCTGTCTCTCAAGTGTCTGTAAGTATCTAGGAAATTATGTACACAATTCAGCATGGATGACAAACTAAAAAATGATAGAATACTGGAATAGATTTTATGAAGAGACGGATAATCTGTCGGATCTTCGCGGTTATCCATTGGATAATTCATGGCAAACAACAAGTATTTGTTGTCTCCTACGGATCATCCGACGGATGTCCGCAGTAATCCGTCGAATAATCCGATCATAGACAAGAAGTATTTGTTGTCTCCCATGGATCATCCGGCGGATCTTCGCAGTAATCCGTCGGATAATTCGATAAAAAACAACAGCTATTTTGTTGTATTCCATGGACTATCCGTTGGATCTCCGAGATAATTCGGATGTCATGCTGGCCTTATTCAAATTCAAATCCAACACATTTAACAGTTGCATCAAATGCATCCAACGACTCTATTTTTAGCCGTTACTGTTGGCCGGATAATCCGAAGGATTTCCAAGGAAATTCGTCGGACAATCCGTTCGGCTGCTGATTGCTCTTTATGACTTTGGATTTGTATAAGTATGCATACTCTCCCTTTATAAAGCCTTATCCACTTGAGCTTTAAATTTTTTATCTACCAAACAGGTCCACCATTACTCTACTAAGCTTTAAATTGCCATCCATTAAAGTGCTAGAGTATTCAAGAGTTGTAAGCTAGATCTTCCAAGTGTTCAAGAAGATCAAAATATCTTTTCTCTAAAGTTGTGAAGTTGACGAGCCTTCGAAGAAAAACTCGTGTGTTTGAAGTTGACGAGCCTTCGAAGGAAAACTCGTGGGTTTGAAGTTGACAAGTTCTTCGAATCCAAACTTGTGTGTAAGAAGTTGACGAGTTCTTCAGATCCAAACTCGTGTTGTAACTATTTACTCAAATAGTGGATTAAAGCTGGAGAGAGTTCCAGTACTGTAGTACCCCTTAGGAGGATACCAGGATATATCGAGTGTTTGATTCTCTCCTTATTTTATTATCTTTTTAATTGCTTACTATTGTTGGTAATTATTTTATTACCCTGTTCACCCCCCTAGGGTTCTTCAGAGTTTTTACCTTCCGAGATTTAGTTACCTTTGCTTAGTTGGACATGGCATTGCTACTCTCTAGTTTGCTTTACTTTTTTTTATTTTAATTCATTTGAGGAGGTCAGACTCCAGTTATCTCAGACTATTTTTCATAGTTGTTTGGTAATGGATATGTCTCCACCCGACTATATTATTATTTGACTCTTTTAATTATTTATTTGGACTATTTTTTTATATTATGTTCTGTGGATGAGATATAGATAACATGTGACAGTTTGTGGTTAGTTATTTACAACTTATTGTAGAAGCATGAAATTCATGTGCTCCAGAAACCAAGTTCGAGTAGGCACATCCCTATGCGTTGCAAACATCATGCATCAAAATGTTATCGGCGCATCCCTAGGCGCTGCAAACAGCATGCGCCAGATGCCACAGTCAAAATGGAAATTTTATAAAAAAGACAGAATGCATAAAAAGAAGATTTTTATTGACCATAATATATTGAAAATCTATTACATGTACTTTTCATTGATATTGGTGATTACATAGAAAATCTACTATAAACAGCCTACTTTAAACTCTCAAGACAGGCGCACTCAACCGCTGGCAGCATAGGCACATCACTTAACCTTGTCTTCTGTCATAGGCCACTGTACACATCACTTTGACCTTTACCTTATCATCAGCCATTTGGATTAGTCGTTGGTGGCCAGCGCATCCCTTCTGTCACGTGAACAAGGCACTAGTTGAGCAGAATTTTGGCAATAAACCCAAATCTGGTAATCAACATGTTTGTAACTGCCTATTTTTAAAATTGAGGGTAATTTTTTCATTTTTCATATCCAAATATTTTATGAATATTTATTTATTAATATTGTATTTTGGGGATTAGTTTAGTCGGATTTGAGTTTCGTCTTGTTTTGACTTGTGTTAGTGGCCCGGGTAGCTTAGACTCTAGTCGGAGTCCAAAGATTAGCTAGGCATAGCCCACAAACTTGACTCATTAGGCTAGTGCATTTAGACTAATCCTACATGACAATTTTAGTCATTTAAAGTTTAGAACTTTGACCAATTTGACTCCAATTCCTTGCATGACTTAAATTAACCAAAAGGGAACTATTAGGGGTAACTTGGACATTTTCCATTGACCCAAATAGGGTTTATATGGCAGCCAAGTGAGGGGGAGGCCTCCATCATTTATTTTTCATAGTAGCCTCCATCATGTTCCATTTTGTGTTCTTTCCTAACTTGAGAGCAAACCCATTTGTTTTCTTCCTCAAATCTACTCATTCTTCCACCAAATCCTCTCATTCTTGCAAGGAGAAGGAGCCTACAAGGATTGTGGGGCCAAGAGCAAGGAGGGGAGTCCATTTGCTAGAGGAGTCCGTGTCGAATTCGTGTCCTTTAGGTTGTTCATGGGGAAACCACTCCCAATAGGTACCTCTATCTCTAAACCATCTCTATTTCATCTTTCTTTTGCATATTTTTTAGTTTTGAATCCATAGGAATCACCCCCACGCATGAACCACCATAGGATTGATTTAGAGGCTCTTTTGAGTCCTCAATAGAAAATTAGGAGTGGTTTGGTGTCACCCATGGAGAAATTCCAATGGTGGTCCACCAAATGTTTGTGTTTATGCCTAATAGACTATTTAGACTTCTAATTTTAGTTTTATACATGTTAGAGAATAGATTAGCCATGCTTAGGATGTCCCATTTAGTTTTCATATAGATACCTATGTATGTATCTTTGTATATTTGGCCTACAAGCCATGTTTATAAGTAGAGGTACCAATTTGGTATATATACATATATATATATATATATATATATATATATATATATATATATATATATATATATATAGGGGGAATTTATGAAATGCCCAAAAAACGAAAAAGTTTTATGAAAAACCCACCGCACAATAAGATTTCATCGCGTGCCTAGAATTAGCAAAAAATATATAAAGAGGGTTCCGAATGACCTTTTTGCCCTTCCTTCTAATTTATTGAAAACATCCACGAAACTACTCTTAAAAAAAACGTTTCGATACTTCATCTTCTTCCATACGCTGCTCACTTTCGAATCTAGGTTTTCTCCTAAAAAATCTTCAAAAACTCGTCGGAAAATTTCGGAAAGACCGAGACAAACAGCAAAAGTGCTAAAACGGAGGTCCAAACATTATTTTTTTGCGATTCTAAAATTTCGGAAGGCCGTCTAATGGAAAAGCCGTTACTTTCAGCCTCCTCGAAGATACGCTCATTCTGGGACAAACCGGGCCTCGTTTCGACCTCCCAGTCAAAAGTTATGGCCCTTCAAAGTTTCAACTGACCATAAAATGTAGGAGAATGTCATTCTCCGTGTTAGAACACGAAAAATGTTAATTTCGCATGAGGGTGGCCATTCTCCGTGTTGGTAACACGGAGAATGTCATTCTCCGTCTTAATTTACACGGAGAATAGTCATTCTCTGTGTTAGTAACACGGAGAATGACATTCTCCGTCTTAATTTACACGGAGAATGGCCATTCTCCGTGCTAAATTACACGGAGAATGGTCATTCTCCGTCTTAATTTACACGGAGAATGGTCATTCTCCGTGTAATTTAGCACGGAGAATGGTCATTACAGTGTTAAAACGCAGGAGAATGGCCATTCTCCGTATTAGAAACATGGATAATGCCATTCTCCGTGTTAAGTAAAACGGAGAATGCCATTCTCTGTGTTAAATAAAATGGAGAATGGCCATTCTCCGTGTAATTTAGTACGGAGAATGGTCACTCCAGTGTTAAAACGCAGGAGAATGATTCTCCGTGTTAGAAACACGGAGAATGCCATTCTCCGTGTTAAATAAAACGGAGAATGGCATTCTCCGTGTTAAATAAAACGGAGAATGGCATTCTCCGTCTTAATTAAAACGGAGAATGACATTCTCCGTGTTAATTTACACGGAGAAAGCTTATTCTCAGTGTTAAAACGTAGGAGAATGACCATTCTCCGTGTAATTTAGTACGGAGAATGGCATTCTCCGTTTCTAAATTATACGGAGAATGGCCATTCTCCGTGCTAAATAACACGGAGAATGGCCATTCTCCGTGTTAAATGACACGGAGAATGGTCATTCAAATGTTAAAACACAGGAGAATGGCCATTCTCCGTGTTAGAAACACGGAGAATGCCATTCAACACGGAGAATGGCATTCTTCATGTTAAAAATGCAGGAGAATGACTATTCTTCGTGTGATATCGTCGGAGAACAGTTGACAGAAACCTATTTTTTTATTTTTTTTGTTTTGTGAAAAGAAATTTGACATGAATAAAGATTCAAGAGTTTTCATTCTTCTTTCAAAACGATGCTAACTCTTATGGAAAAGAAGAAGATCTTCTCTCCATAATTGACCTAATTGTCGGAGAAGAAGAAGAAGAAGAAGATGAGCGATGATCGGAGTTCGACTGAAAAAAAAGTATGGTGAACTACGAACGATCTTTGCGATCTCTGCTGAAGATGAGAGCAATGGAATTCAGATCTCTCGTGAAGAAGAAGAAGAAGAAGAAGAAGAAGAAGAAGAAGAGAATCGCAATCCAGATCTGAGTTTGTGTGGAGGGGTAGTTATGGTATTAATTTTGTAAATACAGAGCATCTAAAGGAAATCTTTGAATATTTGACGTGGAATTATATAATTCTGGGCATTTCATAAAACACATCTTGCGGGTGGATTTATCATACAACCCCACCCCAAAATTGGGTTTCTCAGCAATTTCCAGATATATATATATATATATATATATATATATATATATATATATATATATATATATATATATATATATATATATATATATATATATATAATATATATATATATGTTAGAGAGTAGTTGTGGTTTTTTATGTTAGATGTTAATATATATATATGTGTTTTGTGTGTGTTTGAGGAGAGGGGAGAAGTGCATGTGTGTGAGTGTGCTTGAGGGGAGTTGTGAGTTGTGTGTGTGTGTGTGTGTGTTTGTAAGTGGCTTGGTTGTGTTGTGGTTTAGTATTAGTGTGTGTGTGAGGAGAGTGAAGAGGTGAGATTGTGTGTGTATATATATGGGAGAGTGTGTATGTGCTTGTGAGAAGTAAGTGAAAGAAGAGAGTGTTTGTGTTGTATATGTGTTTGTGGAGAGGGAAGAGTGTTTGAGAGTGTGTGCTTGTTGTGTGTGTGTTGTGAGTGAGAGTGTTAGAGGGAATTAGAAGGGATTGAGTGATAAAAGGAGGGGGCTTGTGCTTCCAATAAGCAGCAGCTTACAAAAGCAGCAGCAGCAGCAGCCCCTTTGTGTTTGAGTGTGTGTTTATGTTGTGAGTTAGTGTTAGTTAGTTAGATGTATATGTTAGTATCCTACAAGTTAGTATCTTAGGGTGTCCTAGTTAGTAGAGGTATATATTAGTGTCTTGAGTTAGGATACTAGATGAGTTGGTATCTTGGAGATTGGGATACTAGATGATAGAGTATTAGATATCTTAGGATAAGGTAAGTTGGTATCTTGGGATAAGATATAGGTTAGTATCTTACTAGTATCTAGTATCTAGGTTAGTGTCTTAGGATGTAGATGAGTGGGTATCCTTAGATACGAATAAGTATCTTAGAGGGTAATTAGTAGGCTAAGGTAATGTCTAAGGTATTGACAAGGTAATGGAGATTACCTATAGTCTAAGGGTAAGGTATTGGTAGGATATTGAGTTAGATGGTTAGATAAATTAGTTTATATGTTAGAGTTAGTTAGTTAGTATATGATATGTTAGAGTTAGAATATTAGATGGTTAGTTAGTTAGTATCTTGTATCTTAGTCTATGTTAGTAGTTAGATGAGTTAGAGTTAGATATATTTATGTGTTAGAGTTTCTAGTAGGTTGTTAGAGTCTAGAGATAGTATAGATAGTTAGTATCCTATCTAGAAGTATCCTTGGATACTAGGATTAGTGTTTTAGGATATAGATAGTGGTATCTTAGGATATCTTTAGTTTTACTTTTTACCTTAAGGTATTGGATTTACCTACAAGGTAAAGGGGTTACCTAGGAACTAAGGTATAGATGCAAGGTATTGGTTATCTAGTAGCTTAGGGTACATAGATAGATACTAGATATCTAAGGTTGTTATTGGGTGTTAAGGTATTGGTATTGGAGACTAAGGTATTGTTACCTAGCGTAAGGTAGAATACTACTAAGGTAAGGGTATTACCTAGTATCTATGGTATTGGGATATCTTGGTAGGTAATGGCTAAGATTGGGATATCTTGATAGGTAACGGTTAGAAATATGATACTTGGCCTAGTTTGACCAAGGTTGACTATTTTGACTAAAAGTCAACATAGAGTCAACATTCGACCTAGAATGGACTAAGAGTTGACCAGAGTGACCAGTTGACCAAAAGTCAACTGTAGGTCAACCATCGACCTAGTTTGACCTAGAATGGATTAGAAGTTGACCAGAGTTGACCATTTGACCAAAAGTCAATTGTAGGTCAACCATTGACCTAGATTGACCTAGTTTTGACTTAGTTTGACCTAGTATGACTTAGTTTGACTCAGTTTGACTTAATTAGTTTGACCTAGTTTGACTAAGTTTGACTGAGTTTGACCTAGATTGTATAGCATACACTAAAAAATCATACTTAACATTGTTCAACCCTATTTAACTCATGTACATCTCATCTTTAGGTCTGTGACTTCACTCTGATCCTCGATTCACTGTCGACATTTTCCATCGGATCTCAGGCGAGTATATTCTCTGATAATATTTCTATTTTATGATATCGTCTATGTTTTTTGTATTTAGTGTAGATAGCCTTGTTCTTTTTACACATTGTTCACACGGATTGGTATTTGTCTGGATCCCGTCATGAGATGTTATTCCTTGTATTCCTTGGTATAACTTGTGCGAGCCTTCTCCTTGTTCCTTGTCCACTGTATAGACACGATTCCTGTAAAGGTTAGTATAACGCCCCAGTCCCAAAATATGTAAGACTAGGATACGTATACATGCCAGCTACGCATCGAGAAGACTCCAGCCTAGCTCGAATACGTATAAGCTGTTGGACTATGGTATTAGGTCTAATAATGGCAAATTAAAACTAATCTCAATCCATAATAAATAATAAAATATCAAGAATGAACAATATGGTTCGTGGTCTGCAGCCCACTAGCATACATGTCCGAGTAGACTCAAAAGAAAACATGAGTCTATTAAACTAGGATAATAAGTAGAATATATCAAGATAAGAATATGCAGTACGATAGAATAATAAAATAAAATCATGCACCAACGATACCTGAATCCTGTAGATACAAAGCATAACCATCCATCGATTCTACCAGCTTGGCTATAACCTGGAGAGATCACCAGGTCCTCGGAGGACTAGCAAGACACATAATATACATGCCTACTGTGCAGTAAATAACATACAAGAAAACTAAGAATAACAGGTAGAGGAAAGGATGACACGTAAGGAAACTCTATAGATGGTGACATATCATAAGAATATAATATTAATCGTGGCTAAAACCGTAGCTCGAGGAGGCACTAACAGTCCTATAACAGGATCTCTATCGTAGCCTGGGCAGGTACTAACAATAAAGGATAGCCACGGCTAATAGAACATTCTCTCCTAAGTTACTAGGAAGTCAAGCCTATCTAGTCATGTCCAAGTCAAGTACAGGTCAAACAGGTCAGGAAAAATATGGCACAGACATATCAATACTATCACTATATATGAACAAGATAGGAAAGATAGAACAAGTAGTATAGAAAGAAAAGTAAAAATCTACGTGCACGTGAAACTAGAAAGTAACCAGAACATAAAATAAGAGGAATATGTAACCAAGCAAGAAGGAATGGAAATAGAAAAGCATGTAATTACTATAAATTTGGCAAGGGGTACTTTTCTGGGTCATGAGCACTGTGGTGACGAAGATCAGACAGGAAAGTAGGTGGAACAACGGTTGCCGAGGAACTAAGATCCAAACAAACGTCTTCGGATGCTAAAAATAGTCTATTATCTAATTATAATTAATATTGTACCTATTAGATTTATTTAGTTAGGATATGGTATAGATCTTCATATCAGCTTTCCAAAAAACTAAACGGATCGCATTTTCGTGCCCGGAATCTCTAGAAATTGCAAAAATATCAAAACATGTTTGTTTTTCAGGAATCTAATACTCAAACAGTTTTACAAAAATCTACAGAACGAATTTTGTCTATTAAAATATGTTTTTGAAAAGATTACCTCGATACGCTTCCAACAAAAAAACTGGGACGCGTTTCGATTCCCGAGCTAGGAGATATAGCCCTTCTAAGTTGCTTTGTCGGGTAAAAAACGTGGCTGACTTTTCTAGCGAATTTAGAGAATATTTTTGGACGAAAAAGAGAAGGTGTTCATGATTTTCAATATAAGAATTATGAGATACTCATATACTTATATATATATATATATATATATATATATATATATATTAAAAATATATATATATATATATATATATATATATATATATATATATATATATATATATATATATATATATATATATATATATATATATATATATATATATATATTTTAATATATATATATATATATATATATATATATATATATAAAATTAAGATAGATATGTATTATTTAATTTAAGTATGATTAGATTGGACATGTTAGAATAAGATAATCTGGATAGTAGTAGGATTACCAATAAGGCTAAATTTGGAATATAATTTGTTTAAATATTATAATCAATGGTCATTATTGAAGGAGGCTTAATTTAGAATCTATGTGGTGCTATTAGATAAGAAGCATATAAGTTTTAAATATTAAATTTAGATTTAATTAAAATACAAAAAAGATTTGCATGGAGGGTTTCCTAATTAAGAATTATTGTATTATTCAATCTTTTCGATTGATTGGTTGAGATTTCGTATATAAAATTTGATTTAGTGTCTAGGATTTAATGAAAAATAGACAACATCTGGGGTTCGAATCTAAATATTTAAATTAGATTTTTTTTAGACTTAATTAGTATACATAGAAGATTGTATATATGGTTTCCTTATTTGGAAAGATTGTATTTTCGAACTATCTAATTATATATTCAAATTTTATGTGATATTATTCTATTGTATAAATTAAAATAAGTTGCTTTAAACTATAAGGATTCTTTAGGTTCACTTGGGTTGAGCTTAGTCGGCTCGTGATTGGGTTCGGGTCCAGTTCGATTATTTTAGCACAATCGAGTGTCTTAAAAAGTCAATAACCAAATTAATAAATAATTAAATCGTCCTATAGGAGTTAAATCGTAACTTTGATTGGTTTTCCTAGTTAGAACACCGATGTGGCCAAGCCTTCCTTACCATGGCTAATACACTAGTCAAAGAACACCACTACCCTATCCGTGCCAAAATTTCTAGCCGATATGCATCTTAGAACTTAACCATGACTAAGGCCAAAATATTAGGCTACTATAAATATAATCATATATATATATATACAAAATTGTTTATAAATCTATTTGGATGTATAACATTCCAAAATAAATATCAAAATAATTATACTAAGCCATGGAAACCTATCATGGCTCTATAAGTGGGGTTGGCTAAGTTAGGGTCCAAATATATTTTTTAGTCAAGTCGAACTCGAAAAGTCAACAAATGAGTCTCTTGTGCCATTCGCAATTAAATAGCACATAAAAACTCGATTGAGTGGCACACCCTTAGCATGTGCGTCGTAGGCTCAAAATGGGTCAAAACCATATATTGGGTCAAATGGTTTTGATCTAATCGAGTTCCGAACTCACATGGGAAGTTAGGTCTGGAATTATGGTAAATAATCTAATTACCTAAATTGACCCAAAGTTGTAGGAAGTCAAAAGAATGCTAGGGGACAAGTTTGGATGGGACATAATATATCAAATTGAAGGTCATCATGTCTACTACAAAACTCATGAAGGACGTTTAAAGAGATGGGCATGTCTTGAGCTCCAAGAATCAAGGACACGAAAAAGTACATATATAATCATATTTAAATATACAATATAACATAATAATTAGAAATACTATAAAATAGTAAACAAAAATTCTAAAAATTAGGGCCCTTATAGCTAGCAACCTTCTCAGAGAATCCCGTGTTATAACGTGTCATGGTTGGATCCACTATACTGGTCGAGGGCGGGGGTATTAGCATAGATATGTGATCAATACCCTCCTTGTATCAAGTCTTGAACCTTGAACAGTGTTAATCACTCACCGCACGTATGATTAACCTGACCAAATCTTGTATCTTGTTCCTAAGCCGATTACATGTTAAAACTAGTGCTAACTCACATAGATAGTAGTTTTCCTAATTCATGTACATGATATACACTTTCTCTTGCTCTTACATTCATTTACAGTCTTGATATGCCTTACCATGATTTATGTACGTATCACTTTACCTTTTATATTCTCTCTATTTACTACTACATATTCTTTATCGTCTAACTAGAACTGTTATTGGAGATTTGTGCACATTCCATCCTGACTGGATATGTTGACAAAATTTTACAAATTATGGCAAGGACGTGTGTCCTACCTACTATGGTTCTCATGACGTAGTGGGCATAGACCGGAAGACCCTAGTCCAGCAGGGGTTAGTTCCAGCCGATGAGGCATTAGTGGTATCTCAGCTAGATTATTTTGGTACTGGACTTTGTCTCCAGATTACACCTTGGCATGTTATTATATTAGAATTTGTATTTTAATTTGTTGACTCTGAGACTCTGAACTTGTATTATTTCTGTGTCAAATTTTTTGGATGATATTTTAATATCTTGTTGCCTTTATCTTTCAGTATCATTTATCCTTCTTAGAATATTGTGATTGAGTATATTATATTGTCATTGATTGTCCTCCGTTTAGAGTTGACCATCTTGATAGGTTTCGATATTATAATTGTTAGATAGTAGACCTAGACAGCGTTCTACGCCGTTTCTTCGACGTATGCTGGGACGCTTTCATGCACTTGTGCCCTTACTCCGGGTACGGGCCGTGACACATTTTTAGTGGTGGCCCATGCAGGTCAGAAGTCACAATTAGTACGATGTCGTAGTGGTGCTCGACTTAGAGTGCTGCTACGAGCCTGCTATAGGTTTAGAAGATACAGGCTGTAGGCTAAGGGTACTCAATCACAGTTAGGACTTCTTAAGAAGATTCCAGGGATGACCCTTTAGAATCTCATGATAAACTATCTAAAAATTTGATTCCAACTATTTCTGTCTATTCTTCCTTGTCCGTAGTTGAATTTGATTCTTGGTGTTTATTGATTTTCTACCAGGATAGACCTTTGGACTAAGTTGCCTCTGTTATGGAATCTAGAGTCTTCCACAGCCATATTAGCAGGCATGGCGAAGACATAGGGTCTGATTTTGGATGTATTTCTCGAGTTGTGAAAATTTAATCTTTTCGTAGCCAAGCATGCGACAATGCAAAAATGTTAGATACCACGATCTTAGAAGCATGTACCTTAGTTGCAGACCCTATGGTTTATTCCAGCCATACTTACTGGCATGATGAGGATTCCGATAACATGATTCTGGGTAGATGGGTATTGTTATCAGATTACAGAATAGATACCCTATAGAGGGTACCCTAGTATAATGGAGTAGGTATTAATGGGGTGTTACTTGGGTATCTTAGAGAAGAGAGTAGGAGCTAGGCCACTTGTGGCGCAGCATCATGTCGCACACCAGTAGCGGTATATACCCCGCCAGGGCAGGGCTTTTACGATGGCGGTCGAGGAAACCCATACTGCAAGTGATGCACTAGGAGGTTAGGTCTTGTTCTTTCCTTCTTCCTGTTTCTTTCCACCCATTGATTGCTTGATTGATTTCTTAGTACCCTTAGCTTGCATATGTGATGTTCATTCTAGATTAATAGAAAACCCCAATGGAGACTGCAATAATATGATACTGTAGATACTAAAACTATACATGTTTGTTTTTCTTTCCATAGAATTACATGTTGTAAAACTTTAGATAGAATGTTGTAGACTTTGATTGTTGGGGTTTGACCTAGAGAAGAGTACAACTAATTCAAATTTTAAGGACAATTTTTCTGGGGGTAGGATTGTAACTGCCTGTTTTCAAAAATGAGAATAATTTTATCATTTTTTATATTCTAATATTTTGTGAATATTTATTTATTAATATTGTATTTTTGGGATTAGTTTAGTCGGGTTTGAGTTTCGTCTTGTTTTGACTTATGTTAGTAGCTCGGGTACCTTAGACTCTAGTCGGAGTCTAAAGATTAGCTAGGCGTGGCCCACAAACTTGACTCATTAGGCTAGTGCATTTAGACTAATCTTACATGACAAGTTTAGTCATTTAGAGTTTAAAACTTTGACCAATTTGACTCTAATTCCTTGCATGACTTAAATTAACCAAAGGGGAACCATTAGGGGCAACTTGGACATTTTTCATTGACCCAAATAGGGTTTACATGGCAGCCAAGAGAGGGGGGAGGCCTCCATCATTCATTTTTCATAGTAGCCTCCATCATCTTCCATTTGGTTTTCTTCCCCAACTTGAGAGCAAACCCATTTGTTTTCTCCCTCAAATCCACTCATTCTTCCACCAAATCCTATTATTCTTGCAAGGAGAAGGAGCCTACAAGGATTGTGGAGCCAAGAGCAAGGAGGGGAGTCCATTTGCTAGAGGAGTCCGTGTCATATTCGTGTCCTTTGGGTTGTTCATTGGAAAACTACTCCCAATAGGTATACCTCTCTCTCTAAACCTTCTCAATTTCATCTTTTTTTTTTTGCAAATTTGTTAGTTTTGAATCCATAGGAACCACCTCCATGCATAAACCACCCTTATGATTGATTTAGAGGCTCTTTTGAGTCCTCAATAGGAAATTAGGAGCAGTTTGGTGTCACCCATATGGAAATTTCGAAGGTGGCCAACCAAGTGTTTTTGTTTATGCCCAATAGGCCATTTAGACTTCTAATTTCAGTTTTGTACATATTAGAGAATAGATTAGCCATGGTTATGATGTCCTATTTAGTTTTCATATAGATACCTATCTATGTATCTTTGTATATTTAGCCTACAAGCCATGTTTATAAGTAGAGATGCCAATTTGATATATATTTATATATGTGGACTGATTTTTTTTTTAATATGTGGACTGATTTGGGTGATATTATATATATATATATATATATATATATATATATATATATATATATATATATATATATATGTTAGAGTGTGGTTGTGGTTTGTTATGTTAGATGTTTATATATGTTTTGTGTGTGTGTTTGAGGAGAGGGGAGAAGTGTATGTGTGTGAGTGTGCTTGAGGGGAGTTGTAAGTTGTGTGTGTGTCTGTAAGTGGCTTGGTTGTGTTGTGGTTTAGTATTAGTGTGTGTGTGAGGAGAGGGAAGAGATGAGATTGTTTGTATATATATATGTGAGCGTGTGTATGTGCTTGTGAAAAGTGAGTGATAGAAGAGAGAGTTTGTATTGTATGTGTGCTTGTGGAGAGGGAAGAGTGTTTGAGAGAGTGTGTGCTTGTTGTGTGTATTGTGAGTGAGAGAGTTAGAGGGAATTAGAAGGGAGTGAGTTAGAAGAGGAGAGAAGAAGAGGGGGGATTGTGCTGCCAATAAGCAGTAGCAGCAGCAGCTTGCAGAAGCAACAACAGCTTGCAGAAGCAGAAGCAGAAGCAGCTTGCATAAGTAGTAAGCAGCAGCAGCCCCTTTGTGTTTGAGTGTGTGTATATGTTGTGAGTTAGTGTTAGTTAGTAACATGTATATGTTAGTGTCCTACAAGTTAGTATCTTAAAGTGTCCTAGTTAGTAGCGGTATATATTAGTGTCTTGAGTTAGGATACTAGATGAGTTGGTATCTTAGAGATTGGAATACTAGATGTTAAAGTATTAGATATCTTAGGATAAGGTAAGTTGGTATCTTGTGGTAAGATATAGATTAGTATCTTACAAGTATCTAGTATCTAGATTAGTATCTTAGGATGTAGATAAGTGGGTATTCTAAGATACGAATGAGTATCTTAAAGGGTAAATTTGTAGGCTAAGGTAATGTCTAAGGTATTGACAAGGTAATGAGGATTACCTATAGTCTAAGGGTAAGGTATTAGTAGGATATTGAGTTAGATGGTTAGATAAATTAGTTTATATGTTAGAGTTAGTTAGTTAGATAGTATATGATATGTTAGACTTAGAAGATTAGATGGTTAGTTAGTTATTATCTTGTATCTTAGTCTATGTTAGTAGTTAGATGAGTTAAAGTTAGATATATTTATGTGTTAGAGTTTCTAGTAGGATGTTAGATTCTAGAGAGAGTATAGATAGTTAGTATCCTATCTAGAAGCATCCTTGGATACTAGGATTAGTGTTTTAGGATATAGATAGTGGTATCTTGAGATACCTATAGTGGTATCTTAGGATATCTTTAGTTTTACCTTTTACCTCAAGGTATTGGATTTATCTACAAGGTTAGGGGTTACCTAGGAACTAAGGTATAGATGCAAGGTATTGATTATCTAGTAGCTTGGGGTATATAGATAGATACTAGATATCTAAGGTTGATATTGGGTGTTAAGGTATTGGTATTGGAGACTAAGGTATTGTTACCTAGCCTAAGGTAGAATACTACTAAGGTAAGGGTATTACCTAGTTTCTAAGGTATTGAGATATCTTGGTAGGTAATGGTTAGGATTGGGATATCTTGGTAGGTAATGGTTGAAATATGATACTTGGCCTAGTTTGACTAAGGTTGACTATTTTGATTGAATGTCAACGTAGAGTCAACATCTGACCTAGAATGGACTAGGAGTTTACCAGAGTTGACCAGTTGACCAAAAGTCAATTGTAGATCAACCATCAACCTTGTTTGACTAGATTGGATTAGGAGTTGACCAGAGTTGACCAATTAACAAAAAGTCAACTGTAGGTCAACCTTTGACCTAGATTAACCTAGTTTGACTCAGTTTGACTTAGTTTAACCTAGTATAACTTAGTTTGACTCAGTTTGACTTTGTTAGACCTAGTTTGACTTAGTTTGACTGAGTTTGACCTAGATTGTGTAGCATACACTAGAAAATTATGTCTAACACTGTTAAACCCTATTTAACTCATGTATATCTCATCTTTAGGTCTGTGACTTCACTCTGAGCCTCGATTCACTGTCGACATTTTCCACCGGATCTCAGACGAGTACATTCTCTGATAATATTTATGTTTTATGATATCGTCTATGTTTCTTGTATTTAGTGTAGCTAGTCTTATTCTTTTGACACATTGTTCACACGGATTGGTATTTGTCTGGATCCCGTCATGGGATGTTATTCCTTATATTCCTTGGTATATCTTGTGCTAGCATTGTCCTTGTTCCTTATGCACTGTATAGACACGATTCCTGCGAAGGCTAGCTACCTTCTCAAACAATCACGTGTTATAACATGTCATGGTTGGATCCACTATACTGGTCGGAGTGGGGGTATTAACGTAGATATGTGATCAATACCCTCCTTGTATTAAGTCTTGAACCTTGAACAGTGTTAATCATACACCGCACGTATGATTAACCAGGCCAAATCTTGTATCATGTTCCTAAGTCGATCACATGTTGAAACTAGTGCTAACTCACATAGATAGTAGTTTTCCTTATTCATGTACATGATATACACTTTCTCTTGCTCTTACATTCATTTACAGTCTTAATATGCCTTACCATGATTCATGTACGTATCACTTTACCTTTTATATTCTCTCTATTTACTGCTACATATTCTTTATCGTCGAACTAGAACTGTTATTCGAGATTTGTGCTTGTTCCATCCTGACTGGATATGTTGACAATTTTTTACAGAATTATGGCGAGGACGAGTGTCCTACCTACTATGGTCCTCATGACGTAGTGGGCATAGACCGGGAGATCCTAGTCCAGAAGGGGTTAGTTCCAGCCGATGAGGCATTAGTGGTAGCTCAGCTAGATTAGTTTTGTACTGGACTTTATCTTCAGATTACACCTTGGTATGTTATTATATTAGAATTTGTATTTGAGATTGTTGACTCTGAGACTCTGGACTTGTATTATTTCTGTGTCGGATTTTTTGTATGATATTTTTTTGTCTTTATCTTTCAATATCATTTATCCTTCATAGAATATTGTGATTGAGTATATTATATTGTCAATGCTTGTCCTTCGTTTGGGGTTAACATCTCGACAGATTTTGATATTATAATTGTTGTTAGATAGTAGACCTAGACAGCGTTCTACGTTATTTCTACGGCGTAGACTGGGACGCTGTCATGCACTCGTACCCTTACTCCGAGTGTAGGTCGTGACAATGTTGGCACTCGATGTTGTCTGGGGGAACAATACGACCAGTGAGGTGCACGTGTACGAACTGCTCTGCCAATAGCCAACTCGATGCATCTCAGTTCTCTAATGGAGTTCTTCGTCAAAATTGTAGCATCTTTGAATGAGTAGATCTACAACCCACAACCGACTGACTCGCCAAGGATGAGGCTCACGACCATCTAAGGTTGAGCATATTCTTGACATGAAGTCAGGTGGAACGAGAATGAGCAAATCCTTCCATCTTCGAACACACCTATTTGTTGGACAAAAGCATAGTCAAATCCATACACCAAGTGGCAATCTCTCCAGGATTAATTGGATGAACCATGCACTAATGGCAGTGAATCTGCTATCTTGATTTTAATTAAGTCAAAAGTTATTATTTCTAGCCCCAATATGCTCTACGAGGTTGACCAAAAATAATGTGCCTCTCCAACAAGATCAAGCGATGCGCCTTACAATTGATGCGCCCCACAATTGATGTGCCCCACAATTGATGCGCCCTATAGTCGATGAGCCAACATGGCTCCTCGCCCATCAACATTTAATGCTAAGTGTCAGATGCCAGCAGAATGCTCCTCGAAGACAGTACAGATGATAGTGTCACAGAAAACGAAGAGTCATCTTACGTCGGCACATGTTGATGTCATCAATACTCTTTTTTGTCAGTTATAGTTATGCTCAACTACGTAGATAACCCTACTATCCCTCGTATACGCCCTAAAGAAATACACCCAGAATCGTCATGCGCACTAATGGCCATGCACTAAGTTACACCACACGATGAGCCCAGACAGCGCATCAAATCTATCTTAAAGATTTTTTTAGCAATGTACGCGTGCCACGTATTATTGACTCAGTCATGCTCGCGAACGGGTCCAACCACCCAAGATCTCAACAACAAACGAATCTCAACAGCTTCCATGTGTCAGCTCATCTGAAGCCCAACAGTACAGTTACACTAGATTTAGTTCAAGCTTCCCGAACGCAGTGCCCTTTCGCCCAAAAAGTCATGCGTGTAACATTCCTACAGGCCAAAAAGTCCATGCACGTGTCACATATGCGCACATGGATGGTTCATTCCATCATCTATAAATAGAAGGATCTTTCCTTCATTTCCACACGAGAGCCCCCAGATTTTTAGAGAGTCATAACATACTTCAAGAGAGCCAAATTGCCGTCCAATTGGCTTACAATTTCCTCCTGATCATCGTCGGATTGTCAACAGAGTAAAGGAATTAGAAGCATCATTCAATCTACATCGCCACACGTCCCCAGAGAATGAATTGTACTCAAAAGATCCTATTGAGGATCAAAGTAATTTTCTTTATTTGTTTGAAAGTTGAAGTCTCTACTACTTTTAAATGGCAAACAAGTTGGCCACTCTGCTGGGGATGACTTTCTCCTCTAACGAGAAAGGAGTGTCGCAATCCGATGACAACAAACTTGAGTCATCCCAAAAGATGTTGGTTGTGCGCTTCCATTAACAAGCTTACAAGGAATTCCTCTCTGAAGGTAGCGTGAGCCCTTCGAAGCGGCTACCAAAGTCGAAGAGGACTCGCCAAGCCTGGGTGCCCAAAGGCGATGCACCATGCACCAATATTGGTAGGATTGCGCTAGCGTAGCCACTCCTTACTGCTGATTTCATCAACAGGCAAGACAATACTTCTGGAGTGGCACATTTGTCTGGGAAGCGCAGTGCTGACTGCCACTTCCTGTCTGCCCCATCCAAGTCAAAAAGAATGCGCCAAAAATTAAACGCAGTCGCACTTCCGCGCATGAGTTATGTTGCGCAGGACAAACCTTCTGTCTTCGATAGAATCACTTACCACTATGGCAAAGAAAAGTTGGATTTTGAATACTTTGCACCTTTAAGGGCTAGTATAAAGAAGTCCAATGAAGCACTGGCCATGCACCCTCAATGTGCTATGCTAACAGTAAGCCAAAAACATGCGTTAAAAGTCATGTGCGTGGCTGATGGCAAGATTTACAGAATTGACTCACATGCTCTAGCGTCCCGAATGGGTCAGTTCTCAAAGTCCCCCTCCCACTTGGGTGCATCTCATATGCTAGAAACAAGTCAGGTGGTAAATCTTGTGTTGTCGAACCTATACGCCCACGTGGTCTGTGCGCATGAAATGGGTTCGACACATAAGAAATATTGTTCTCCTATCAACAATCTGGGCGTATTTCATGCACTGGAACCAAATCAGAGAGCGCATCACCCATATACACCCAAGTGCTTGGCCTAGCCATGCGCCTAAAATGGGTGTAAATATGAATCTCACCTTGCATGATTTACATGATGTGATTACTCACAAACGTAAAGCAGGAGAGATGATTACTACGCACAACGCACCCCTTATGGGGCATACTTGTGCTACCGTCAACATCAACTGATGCTGCTGTAAAACAATGGCCCTACCAACAAGGCAGTCCATGTTCCAACGACTGCAACCCGCTACACCCGTCCGACATTGTCCCGGAAAGAGGGTGCCAATTGAAGACAAAAATCAATTTGATACCGATGCCCCGGATACCGATTCGAGGAAAATCAAACTTGTGCACAAGCTGTCCATGACCATGCCAATGCGTGAATAGTTTAATATATGCAAATAAATTTGTGTAGCACGGACAGTATTGAACGACATTATCATTTCTCCCAACTCATGCAACGATTCATTTAGCCGTACTCCCGATTTAGCATCTCGTAGGCACCAAATTGCCCGAGGCATCATAACCCACGATCGACGTTTCATATTATTTTGCAGCACGTGAAATAGTCTATCTTTTTACTAAAACCTTAAACTTTCTCGTTTATGTACAAAACTTGTATTTTCAAAGTATATTACTCTATATCGATATATTTTTTCCAAAGTTCTTGACCTTAGTGGATTGGCATGCATTTAACTTGGCATCGTCGATTTGAATAAATTCGAGGTAAAGGAATTTCGTTTGCGGATAGAGTAGAAAAGAAGGGGCCGAATCACCCACCAAGTTCTTTGATCGTGTCGACCGTCGAAGTGCTTCGCAACATTCAAGATTTAGTTACGTGAGCTCACACAGTGGCACCAACACTTAGTTAGGATTCCTTCTTTATTCCTTCACTTTGAAATTCGTAGATTGCATTCAGAAAACGACGCGAAAGCACTATCATCAAAACCCAGCGGCAAAAAGATCCAAGAAAACCATACAGCGGTTCGGTCCCGTCGAAGGGACTCATATATAGAGCTTACTCTCCGAGACACAGCCCGCTGCATCTAGGACTTATTCCAACAGAAGTCATTCCATTAGTTGGATCGATTCTCGTAACATCCGTCCAAATTGATTTGATGGATGTCGCAAGATTTTATCGTTTACCAAGCTCAGCGATCGAGTCAGATGTCCATCTAAGTTCCCGACCGATCTGACTCGGCACAAGCATATTATAAAGTCCGTCAACTATCGAAAGTGGGGCACTACATAATATACCACTAAGAAAAAGTTTCGTCCCGAAACTTAAGAACAAGGGTCTGACCTTAAATTAGGCAAACAACGAAGGGTACTTCTCCTTCATCTCCGTCTCCATTTCCCACATTGACTCTTCAATAGAATGGTTACGCCAAAGCACACAAACCAAGAACATCGACCGATTTCGTAATACCTTCTTCTTACGGTCCAAAATTTGAATAGGCTCCTCCGAGTAAGACAAGTCAGTATGTAGATCTAACTGATCGAAGCTAACCATGTGACTTGGATCGTGTACGTATTTTCGAAGTTATGAGACGTAGAAAATAACATGCACATCAGCTAAGGCAGCAGGTAGTGCGATCCGATAAGCAATCATTACAACTCGCTTGATGATCTCGAAGGGGCCTTCAAATCTCAGGCTCAACTTGCCTTTAACGCTGAACTGCATCACACCACGCATGGGCATTACTTTCAGAAAAACATGGTCCCCGACCAAGAATTCTAGCGGTCATCGACAAAGATCTGTGTAGCTCTTTTGTCGACTTTGCACGATACGGAGTCTATCTCGAATCAAGCTGACCTTTTCGACGGCCTGCTCCACCAATTCCAGTCCGAGTACTCGTCGTTCTCCGACTTCGTCCCAGCATATTGGAGAACGACACTTCCTTCCGTAGAGCGCTTCATATGGAGCCATCTGAATGCTCGACCGATAACTGTTGTTATACGCAAACTCCGTAAGCGGCAAATGCGTATTCCAACAAGTCTTTAGATCGATCGCACACATACGCAACATATCCTCTAAGATTTGATTTACCCTCTCCGTCTGACCATCTATTTGGGGGTGGTACACAGAACTAAAATTTAGTTTGGTCCCCATCGCCGCTTGCAGGCTCGTCCAAAAATGCGATAGGAATCTCCCGTCTCTGTCCAAAATTATTGAGGCCGGTACCCCGTGCAGTCGAATAATCTCATCGATATATATTTGCGCTAACCGATCTACGCTCCATCCTACTTTAATTGCGATGAAGTGAGCCGACTTGGTCAATCTATCAACAATAACCCAAATCGTATCATTCTTCCGCGACGTCTTTAGAAATCCCACAATGAAATCCATCGAGATGTTGTCCCTCTTCTACTCAGGAATGGTGAGGTTCTAGAGCTCTCCGCCTGGTCTTTGGTGTTCTGCCATCACTTACTGACACGCCATACACTGCGACACGAAAGTAGCCACGTCTTTCTTCATATCGTGCCACCAAAAGTTTGTGTGCAAGTCCTTGTACATCTTGGTGCTTCCAGGATGTAACGAGTACTTCTATAACCACCTACTTTTCTAAAATGAGGGTAATTTTGAACTTTTGTAAAAGTTTATTATTTAAGAATAGGATTTATGATTTATGGAAACTTTTAATTAATTTAGTACTATTTAAAATTGATGAATTATAATTTTGATGTGTTAGCTAGTGAACCCTAGAACTGTTGAGCCTAGAGACTAACCATGACCATGGAGACCTAACCATGTGATTAGAAAGACTATTTACAACTTTTTAAGCTAAGGATATTTTGGTTATTTTGTGACTTTTGAATTATTTAGGATTTTGATTAATTGGTAAATTCTAGATTATTTTAATAATATTTAAATTAATGTATTATGATTTTGGTAATTTTTTATATTTTAATATTTTGAGAATTTTTATATTTTAATATTGATTTTACGGGATTTGTTTAGTCGGGTTCGAGTTTCGTTTCGTTTCGTTCCGACTTGTGTTAGTGACCCGGGTAGCTTAGACTCTAGACGGGATCCCAAGATTAGTTAGTCATGGCACACAAACCCCACTAATTAAGTTAGTAAGTTTAGACTAATCCCACTTGTTAGATTGGTTAAGTTAGAGGCTTAAACTTAACCATTTTGATCCCAAACTTAAACCTAACTTAAAATTAACCAAGGGGGATTAGTGGAGCCTTATTGGGCTTTTCCCTAAGGCCCAATAAGGTTTAATGGCAGCCACTATAGGTAAGTTAGCCTCCATTCCTTTTATTTCATTCCATCTTGCCTTTTTTCCTTCACAAAGTGTTCTTCCCCAAATTAGAGACCTTCCCTCTTTGATTTGATCTCCAAATCCTTATATCCCTCCACCAAAACTTCCATCCAACCTTCTCATACTACCAAGGGAGGGTGGTAGCAAAGATTTGGAGCAAAGTACAAGGAGGAGTGTCCTTTTTAGAAGATCTTCGTGTCGGAGCCGTGTCCTTAGGAGTATCATTGGGATTCCACTCCCAATAGGTAAAACCAACCCTCTAAATTTATTTTCTATGCATATTAGTTAGTTTTGAATTCATATGATCCACCCCCATACATGTACCCAATTTAGATTCAAATTTGAGGCCATTTGAAGCTCTCTTGAGGATTTTAGATATGTGTCTTGTGTCCTACTTGATAGATCCCAAATTAGGATACCCCATGTGTATGTATGTATGCTAATAGTTTAAATAGATATTTAAATTCAGTTTTAGAATGGTTAGAGAGTGGATTGATCTTAGTTAGGATGGTTAGAATGAGTTTCATTTGGATACCTATGTTGGTATCCAAGTATCTTGGCCTACTAGTGTTTCTTTTGTCCAAAACAACTCAAATTCGTCATAATATTCATCCACGTTTTTATTAACCAAAGCAACTTAGAAATGCCATAACTTTTAGCTCAGAACTCTGATTAACCTCTTTTTTTTAAAGAACCGTATCGAAGTTAGCTTTCCAAATATATATTTTAATAAGATAAAATTATTCTAGAACTTTCTGTAAAACTGCTTGAGTGTCAGCTATACGAAAGACAAACGCGTTTCGGTGTTTTTGCGATTTCGGGAGCTTTCGGACACAAAAATGCGATCCGTTTAAAGTTTTGGAAAGCCAATACAAAGGGCTACAACATACTTTAATCCTAGAATTTAGTGAAGGCCCAATTGGTATAATATTAATTTTAAGTAGAAGAGTAACTATACGATATAGGCATTTTGTGTAACCTATGAGCCTATGTAGTATGGATATTAAGTGAATGTAGGTATCATAGGTTGTCGAGTATATATAATATAGTACACACACACACATACACACACACACACACACACACACACACACACAAATATATATATATATATATATATATATATATATATATATATATATATATATATATATTTTTATATATATATATATATATATATATATATATATATATATATATATATTATATATATGTAATTGTTAGGTAATATATGTTAGTATGTTTGTTAGATGTTGGTTAGTAGAGGGTTAGATATGTTAGAGTTTGTTATATGTTAGTGTAAATTGTTAGTATAAGTGTTAGTTAGATAGTAGAGGTTAGTATTTTGTTAGATATTTGATATATTGTTAGATAGTTTGATGTTAGATATCTAGTATGTTAGATATTGATATATTAGTAGGTTATGTTAGTTCTAGATATTGGTATGTTAGCAAGTTAGTCTCTATAGGTTATATGTTAGATATTAGTTAAGATGTTATGTTAGTACATTAGATAGTTAGTTACTTAGATATTTGATGGGTATCTTGGTATTTCATGATACCAAATTAGTATCTTAAGGTAAATATGAATTACCTTTTCCTTCAAGGTAAATGATTAGTTTAACTTATGACCAAGGTATTGGTTTTTGGATGCCAATATGACCAAGGTTGATATGGTATCCTAGTGTTAGTGGGTTAGTGTCTAAGTGTTTGAGATTGAGTAGGTGATGTTAGATTGTGGAAGGGTTATATTGATAGGTATATATATTTTTGGGTTATATGGTATCTATATATATTATGAGAGTATATAGATATAGATTATGGTTCATAGTGAGGATATGTATATACTTGATATATGATATCTATATGTATGTGTTAGGATGATACTATATGGGTAAGGATATATATGATATATATGTAATGTATATTATATAACTAAGTTTGTGTGCCTTGTTAGCTATGTGGTTTAGCTATGTGCCTTGATTTAGGCTATGTGTTAGATAGCAATGGTACTAGTATACTTGATTGTTTAGGCCATAGACTTGTTTAGACCTAGAATTGACTAACCTAAACTAGTTTGACCATTGTTGACCAAACCCTTGCTAGTTTGACCGCATTAAACTAGTTGCCCTAGTTTGACGAGATTATTGACCAGAGTTGACCAAGTGTTGACTTTGGCCTTGATTGACTTAGACTCATGTAGATTGTATTATAATTTCAATTACCATATAAACTGAACTCTTTATAACCTGTGTTGCTTTAACTAGGACTCTGTGACTCCAGTTGGCCATCTTTTCATATCAGCTGTTCAGGGTATCAGGCGAGTACATTCTCTGACCGTTTTATACTTGCTAGAACTTATATTCTTGCTCTAGATTACTTTACTTGATGCTGTCACATTGGTAATACGAATTGGTAATATATGGATCTTTTCATGAGATGTTATCCTCCTCGGGAGCATCGGATACTTCATGTCATGTGTGTTTCACTTACATCATGTATCTCTATGCTTTCACTATTCATGTATACTCTTGTGATTCATGTACTCTCATGTTCACAGAGCCCTCATGAATCAATTTCACATGCTCTCATTTATGAGGCAGTGAAATCATGAATCTTAACATAACTTGTTTTGATACTTGTGTATTGATTGGGGATGGGGGAGTAGAAATAGTCATGTGAATAATTCCAAAGTAGTGTAGTCATGAATCAACTCTGTAGTATAGCCATTAATCATTTCCAGCTGTTCATATGTGTATCTTGCACTCTAAATCACTAGTCACTGATAGTTTCTTACTTATAGTAGATATTTTTATTACAGTTATCTCTTTTACTTCATGTACATTCCTTCAGTTATTCATGTATCTTACTCTATTGCATGCTTTATATTTTCTGACATGATATGAACCGCATGAGAAGTATTATGCTCATTTCTGTCCTGACAGGACTTGTTGAAAATATTACAGGTAACATAGAGATTTACAGCTAGCCTAGAGGACCAGTAGAGCTTGGAGTAGATTGCTAGTTTATGGTTTAGTTTTCTCTGTTGGAACTTGTATTGTAATAAGTGGAGATTTGAGTTGTATTTGAGATTGTTTGAGATATTATTATTTTAGAAGTTTATTTAAGTTGTTGCTTTGAGTTTAGTATAGACTTCTGTGTTATCCTATCGTGCTTAGACTGTGATTGAGTTATATCATATCTTATACTTGTCCTCCGTTTGGAGTTGAGATTTATGACAGTTATATTATATATATTGCGTGAGTTATTGTTTAGATAGTAACCTTGTATAGCGTTCTACCACCGATTCTACGGCGTAGGCTAGACGTACCCACTTCTCGTATCCTACACAGGGTGCGGGTCGTGATACATTTTTAGTGGTGGCCCATGCAGGTCGAGATTCGCATTAGTACGAAGTCGCGGTAGTACGACAATTAGTTGTACTGATGCATGCCTGCAGTAAGAGATGCTTTAGTTGAGAGAGTACTCAATCACAGTTAGGACTACTTGAGAAGATTCCTGGGATGACCCTTGAGAATCTCATTATAAACTATCTCGAAATTCGATTCCGACAGTTTCTGTCTACTTCCTTGTTCATCGTTGAATTTGATTCTTGGTATTCATTATTGATTTAATTTTCTACCAAGATAACATTATGGGCTAGGTTGCCTCAATCATAGAATCTAGAGTCTTCTACAGCCATATTAGCTGGTTTGGCGATGAGATAGAGTCTGATTTTGGATATATTTCTCGGGTATAGGAATTTAAAGTTTTCGCAGCCAAGCTAGCGGCAATACAAAATTTTTAAATACCATGATTCTAGAGGTATGTACCTTAGTTGCGGACTCTATGAATTATCGCTGTTGTACTTACTGGCGTAACGAGGATTCTGGTAACATGGTTCTGGATAGACGGGTATGATTATCAGATTTTACAATAGATACCATATAGATGATGCCCTAGTATGATGGAATGGAAAATTGGTCTGGATGCGACTTGAGTATCATGGATTAGATAGAGGGAGCTAGGCCACCTGTAGCGCAGCACCGTGCCCCGCACCATCAGAGGGATATACCCCAGAGGGGCAGGGCTTTTGCATTGACGGTTGTGGAGACCGACGCCACGAGTTACGAGTTAGCAGGTCTGTCCTTCCTGTCCTTCTTTTCCATCTTTTTGTGTGATTCTATTAGTACCTGTCAGGATGTATTGTGCTGTGATAGGTAGTATAGTGACCTTGTTTGATACTATGAAATCATGACCATTAGGACCATATTTGTGAGCTTTTAGATAGAATTTTCTAGACCTTGATTGTTGGGGGTTTGACCTAGAAGGAGTATCATGATTGGACAGACCATATGATTATCAGATTGTATCTTGGGAGGATTTTTGAACATATCATCTCTACCTTCTGTTTCAGTCTTTCAAAATAAATAAATTGTTTCATATCATCAATTAACTTAGGAGCAGGGATAACTTCAAATAACTAGTCTAATTCTTTGTAGAACTTCATTAATTATAACTCTTTCATAGTATAATGGTTTGATAGCTTGTATTAGGACTTATTCTTAGGTATGGCAGTCTAGTTGATATTAGACTAGTAACCCTTTATAGTTAAATCTTTGTTGATTTTGACTATCAATTTCATATAGGATGTTAGTCTACTCAGGAGGTAGTGACCCCTCCGGCTCACCAGAAGGATAGTAGGATATATTGATGGTTAGAACAGTAATATTTTGTAAGTGTACGTTAGAAACAATAAGGATATTTGAGGTTGGTTTGTTTTGTAGACTTAAATAATTTTAGGTTATTGATTCTCGAGATATTTTACTTAAGATTGTTATGCTAAATTTAGGAATTTAGAAATGAAGAAGAGAATGTAACTATGAAGCGATGATGATACCAAAATTGAATAAGATGTTTGTAAGAAGACAGAGTGAACACAAGAATTTTGGGTTATGGGAAAATTTAAAGATTTTGTGGAGGTTTTAAAATTTAAGAAGAATAATATTTGAAGGTGTACGTGAAGGAAATATGAAGGTCGATTTTATGATAAAGAATAAGTTCCTACATGACATAGTAGTATTAGCTTCGAATAAATTCGAGGACAGTGATTTGAACAAGTTCGAGGATTTCATAGACTTTCATCTAGAGATTTTTTATCCAAGTTAGGACAAGGTGTAGGAATTTAAATTTTTGGGATGATTATGTGGATAAGGGAGAGTAAGATCAGAATGAAGGAATAAGAGTTTTAACAAGAGCATGATTCATGAGAAATGCCTTGGGAATTTAGGCCATGCTTCTAGGAGGGAGTTTTAGTCACCAGACCTAATTTGAGATGAGTTTTCGACCTAGGCTTTAGCATGTCTTTTGTGATATTTTATTACACCCCTTGCTTGTATGTTTTGATACCTTATGATTGCCTTGTGCTGTAGTATGACTAGTATAGCTAGATGAGACCTCAGACTGATATTGCTTGCCATGACCCTATATGTTATTCTTTCAAATTGCATGATTTAGATGAGCTTCTAAGACCATGATTGTTGGGGACGAGACTCTAGAAGGAGTACGACCATCTTAATTTTGAGGACAAAATTTTTCTAAGGAGGGTAGATTTGTAACCACCCACTTTTCTAAAATGAGGGCAATTTTGAACTTTTGTAAAAGTATTATTTAATAATAGGATTTATGATTTATGGGAAATTTTAATTAATTAAATACGATTTAAAATTGGTGAATTATAATTTTGGCGTGTTAGCTAGTTAACCCTAGAACTGTTGAGCCTAAAGACTAACCATGACCATGGGGACCTAACCATGTGATTAGAATGACTATTTACAACTTTTTAGGCTAAGGGTATTTTGGTCATTTTGTGACTTTTGAATTATTTAGGATTTTGATTAATTGGTAAATTCTAGATTATTTTAATAATATTTAAATTAATGTATTTTGATTTTGGTTATTTTTATATTTTAATATTTTGGGAATTTTTATGTTTTAATATTGATTTTACAGGATTTGTTTAGTCGGATTTCAGTTTCATTTCATTCCGACTTGTGTTAGTGACCCGGGTAGCTTAAACTCTAGACGGGACCCTAAGATTAGTTAGTCATGGCCCACAAACCCCACTAATTAAGTTAGTAAGTTTAGAATAATCCCACTTGTTAGATTAGTTAAGTTAGAGGCTTAAACTTAACCATTTTGATCCCAAACTTGAACCTAAATTAAAACTAACCAAGGGGGATTAGTGGAGCCTTATTGGACTTTTCCCCAAGGCCCAATAGGGTTTAATGGCAGCCACTATAGGTAGGTTAGCCTCCATTCCTTTTATTTCATTCCATCTTGCCTTTTTTCCTTTACAAAGTGTTCTTTCTCAAATTAGAGAGCTTCCCTCTTTGATTTGATCTCCAAATCCTTGCATCCCTCCACCAAAACTTCCATCCAACCTTCTCATACTACCAAAGGAGGGTGGTAGCAAAGATTTGGAGCAAATTGCAAGGAGGAGTGTCCTTTTTGGAAGATCTTCATGTCGGAGCCGTATCCTGGGGAGTATCATTGGGATTCCACTCCCAATAGGTAAAACCAACCCTCTAAATTGATTTCCTATGCATATTAGTTAGTTTTGAATCCATAGGATCCACCCCCATGCATGTACCCCATTTAGATTCAAATTTGAGGCTATTTGGAGCTCTCTTGAGGATTTTAGATATGTGTCTTGTGTCCTACTTGATAGATCCCAAATTAGGACACCCCATGTGTATGTATGTATACTAATAGTTTAAATAGATATTTAAATTCAGTTTTAGAATGCTTAGAGAGTGGATTAATGTTAGTTAGGATAGTTATAATGAGTTTCATTTGGATAACTATGTTGGTATCCAAGTATCTTGGCCTACCTGTGTTTCTTTTGTCCAAAACAACTCAAATTCGTTATAATATTCATCCACGTTTTTATTAACCAAAGCAACTTATAAATGCCGTAACTTTTAGCTCAGAACTTCGATTAACCTCATATTTTTTTAAAAGAACCGTATCAAAATTAGCTTTCCAAATATATATTTTAATAAGATAAAATTCATTTAGAACTTTCTGTAAAACTGTTTGAGTGTCTGCTGTCCGAAAGACAAACGCGTTTCGGTATTTTTGCGATTCCGGGAGCTTCCGGACACAAAAATACGATCCATTTGAAGTTTCAGAAAGCCAAGACGAAGGGCTACAACATACTTTAATCCTAGAAGGTCCAATTGGTATAGTATTAATTTGAAGTAGAAGAGGGACTATACAATATAGGCATTTTGTGTAACCTATGAGCCTATGTAGTATGGATATTAAGTGAATGTAGGTATCATAGATTGTCGAGTATATGTATGATATAGTACACACACACACACACACACACACACACACACACACACACACACACATATATATATATATATATATATATATATATATATATATATAAATATATATATATATATATATATATATATATATATAAAATATATATATATATAAAATATATATATATATATATATATATATATATATATATATATATATATATAAATATATATATATATATATATATATATATATATATATATATATATATATATATATATATATATATATAATTGTTAGGTAATATATGTTACTATGTTTGTTAGATGTTGGTCAGTACAGGGATAGATATGTTAGAGTTTGTTATATGTTAGTGTAAATTATATTTGTTAGTATGGGTGTTAGTTAGATAGTAAAGGTTAGTATTTTGTTAGATATTTGATATGTTGTTAGATAGTTTGATGTTAGATATCTAGTATGTTAGATATTGATATGTTAGTAGGTTATGTTAGTTCTAGATATTGGTATGTTAGCAAGTTAGTCTCTATAGGTTATATGTTAGATATTAGTTAAGATGTTATGTTAGTACATTAGATAGTTAGTTAATTAGATATTTGAGGGGTATCTTGGTATCTCATGATACCAAGTTAGTATCTTAATGTAAATATGAATTTTCTTTACCTTCAAGGTAAATGATTAGTTTACCTTATGACCAAGGTATTGGTTTTGGGATGCCAATATGACCAAGGTTGATATGGTATCCTAGTATTAGTGGATTAGTGTCTATGTGTTTGAGTTTGAATATGTGATGTTAGATTGTGGAAGGGTTATATAGATAGGTATATATATTTTTGGGTTATATAGTATCTATATATATTATGAGAGTATATAGATGTAGATTATGGTTCATACACTACTAAACTCTGCTTAATTGGCGACGTAAATTTAGCGACGTTACCAAAATATCTCTAAATTGTGGACATTGGCGACGTATAAATGAAACATCGGTAACCGTCGCTACTAGCGACGCTGTCACGACCCGCACCCGCACCCGCTTTTCGGACGCGAGAGCGTGAGGAAGCTAGCTACGCATCAAGCGGACTCCAGCCCGACTCGAATACGTAAACACTGTCACGGCTAGGGTAAGCTGTCAAATCATGGCAACAAATCTATATCTCAATCTACAATAAGAATAATTATCAAGAATGAACAAGTATGTGTCGTGGTCTGTAGCCCACTAGCATGCATGTCCGATAAGACTCTAAAGAAAAATAACAAGAGTCTAAACTGAATCAAGAAACATGATATCTCATGATAAGGAATGAGAAGCACGAGCGGGTAATAAACACAATAGCGATACCTGAATCCCGCAAGCGTATCATCACGTCCGCCATCCAGAGCTGGTAACTAACTCCACGCAATAACTAACCTGAAGAGATCATCAGGTCCTCAGGGGACATAGCAAGATACATAAAAACATGCCTATCTAGCAGTTTATCATGCAATAAAGAAAATACAGAAGATAAACAGGAAAGGACCAATCATCACGAAAACACGACTATACACGACTGGAAGAACCATTACACCTGAACGAACTGCTGGAGAAGAACAAGAGAACACGATATCATGATGCCAATGGATAACCAATCGAATACTCAACCCTCGTCCCTAGTGTGGACTCGCAGGTTTGAACAACTACTAGCCCTCGCCCCTAGTGTGGACTCGCAGGCTAGCATCACCCTCGTCCCTAGTGTGGACTCGCAGGTGTGAACCATATACTACTAACCCTCGTCCCTAGTGTGGACTCGCAGGTTAGCATCACCCTCGTCCATAGTGTGGACTCGCAGGTGTGGACCAATAACTACTAACCCTCGTCCCTAGTGTGGACTCGCAGGCTAGCTTAACTAACTCTCGTCCCTGGTGTGGGCTCGCAAGTTAGCTTAACTACTAATCCTCGCCCCTAATATGGACTCGCAGATTAGCTTACTAACTCTCGCCCCTAATGTGGGCTCGCAAGTTAGCTTAACTACTAACCCTCGTCCCTAATGTGGACTCGTAGGTTAGCTTCAAGAATTTCAAGGTACAACAGTTCCGATATGACTTATTCATCCTATGACACGATGCGACTCAGTCCAAGTACAAGAGATGACACGACACGACCCAATCACGATACACGAGAAAACCAATCCAATAAGAACTACAAAGCTAATTATAACAAGGCTATATACAAACTAGCAGGCATGATATACAAATCACATATAAATAATCAACTAATAAAACTGTATAATAATATAAATATGCATGTAAATAAACTGTAGAGGGAGGCAAGGTATACTTGCCTGAAAGTTGCACGCAAATCCCACAAAATCTAGTCGACTGGGAGCCATAAAGTCCAAGTCACACAACTGTCTCCGAAAGCTGAAACAAACATTGCCAACATTCTAAAAATATTCAAATTAGCTAGGATTGCCTGTCCTTAAGTCCAATTCTGGACACAGAGGCAAAACGATAATTTTGGGCTAAAACGGTGTCCGCCGTTGGACCCGCTTTGCACCGAAAAGCGTGCCAGAGTCAACGATCTCTAAAATCGTCAAACTACATGTCTACGGATCTAGTTTTCTGATACGAACCCAACCGTATGTCCAAAGTTGAATTTCGGCAGGCTGTGCACAAAATCACCCGTTAAGTCGGACCAGGGGGCCCGCGATACGGCGATTTTATCAACTATCTCAGAATCGGACCAAACTTGGCATACAGGACCAGAAAAATGATACGGTCCTGATGGTGCAAGTTTTGTCTCGATCTGACGAGCGTGCACAAAGTAATTGGAAAATTTTCAAAGTGCACGATACGATAAATTTTGACGGATATACATCAAATTCGTTGCGCACGCGCGACCAATTTGAATTTCGTCAAAGCCCACACGTCCACGAAGCCGATACGCAGCTTTCGATGCTTTCGGTTCGTGACCAAGTCGCCCGGTTTGGCGGGACGCACGTGATATCGGAGTGATTTGTGATTTTTAAAACAGGTTTTTCCCTAACTTCAAACAGAAATTACTTATTGTACAGTATGCTAGAAATAGTTCTATTTATAGGGTTTTAATCCTCTACATGTTGTCTAAAAGTCCCTTTAAAAGTTTTTCCTAAACTGTGGTTGGATTGGCAAGTATCTGCCTTTAAAGAAGGTGGTTTGGAACGATTTCGTGCTCTGTTTTTTGAAAATAAACCATCGACTTTGCGTCGAAATCGCGGGAGGGTCGAGCTGTCGTGTTCGAATCCCCTTGGTGGGAATTCAAAAGGGTTATTTCGTCTATCCGTAGGAACTTACGGAAATAGAAATGATCGAGTATCGAGGAAGAAAGCTTACCGCGAAGTGGCCTCGTCGCATGGTTACTACTGTTGTCGCTGTTCGCCTAAGCGCGCGCGCGGCGGCTCTGTCGCCGGCCGGCGGCCACCTTGGCGACGTGCGCATGGCGTCAGGGTCGCCAGGTCGGGGGCGCGGCATGCGGTTTAGGGTTTGCTCTATTTTCTCGATCTCGGTTATATATATGTGTATGCGCGTGTTTTGCAGGGCTCGGGTTCAGCGGGAAAACAAGCTGAATTTACTGTAGCCCGATTGGGCTGGGCCGAAAGCTCGGGCCTGGTTTGCTCCTGAGCCCGGCTGCTAATGTTTTATTCTTTTCTTTCATTCTTTTTCTTTTACTAAATCATATTTACATAAATATCTACATATATATATATATATATATATATATATATATATATATATATATATATAAATATCTAAGAACATGTATACATATATATGTGTATATACACACACACCTTATATATATCTATATATATATATATACTTATACACATATATATACACATATACATTTATGTACATATATATACATTTTTATACATATATATATATATATATATATATATATATATATATATATATATATATATATATATATATATATATATATATATATATATATATATACACACATATACACTTTTATATATTTTTATACATATATATATATATATATATATATATATATATATATATATATATATATATATATATATATATATATATATATATATATATATATAAAATATATATATATATATATATATATATATATATATATATATATACATTTAAAATATATATATATATATATATTATATATATATATATATATATATATATATATATATATATATATATATATATATAAAATATATATATATATATATATATATATATATATAAATATATATATATATATATATATATATATATATATATATATATACATTTATATACATATATTTATATTTATATATAAAAAAAAAAATACACTTTTATATATTTTTATATATATACATACCAATACACACATATATAATATATATTTATATCTACATACACCCAAATACATATATAATATATATATTCATATATATGTATACGTATACGTATATACGTATAAATCATAAATCTCCATTTATATAATAGGCTATATAAAATTAACTTAGATAATTATACATACAGATATTTGTATAAAGCCTAAATTTATATCAGGAATGTAATTATATATATGCACAAGTATATACCTGTATGGCCTACATAAATTCCGAAATCTCAAAATACATGTTTAAAGAAATAATTCACCACATCATCAACTAAAATAGTATATACTTATATATATTATAACAAAAACTTGATTATAACCATAATTCGTAATATGGCCTACTAAACCACAAGATAAAATTAACTAGACACCAACCAAACATCTACATAGAGGTCCTTAGACACACTACCTGAGTACTTCGGTTTGGGCTCAGCTCGGGCTAAATCGATACAAACGGGTCTCCTACAAGTCAATAAATATAATAATAATTAATTAAACTTATTTATAATGGTCATGCTATAACTTGGCCTGGTTTTCCTAGTTAGGACACTCCTATGGCTCGGCATTCCCCTACCATGGCTAAACACTAGTCCAAGCACGCTACTGCGCTATCCGTGCCATGATTCCTAGCCGTCTTGTGCTTCAAAACTCCATCATGGCTAAAGTCATCCACTGTAATAATTTACTAAATAATCATTTATAAAAATCTAAAAATTCACCATTTAAATCAAATAAATAATAGAAAATATTTTAAAAAAATAAAAAAATATTCCGGGAAGGGAAGCTACAAATCTACCCACCTTAAAAATAATTTCATCCTCGAAATTCCAATTCATAGCTATTCCTTAAATTTCAAAGTCTACTATCACCTTAATCTCTTCTAATTTACTTTCTCCAAAAATATTTTACAACTTCTCTAGCCATCTTGTAGCTTCGAATACTGGAGGTCTTCTACCCACCTTTGATCATACTACTCCTCAAAATACGGTCACTAAAATCTTATAACGTCCAACTAGTTGCTAACATCACTATCTATAGATATTTATAGCATATGGTATCTCTAATACCCTCATATCTATCCAGCAACCAAAATTCAATCATCAAGCAATATTATACTATAACTTAAGAGTTTTTGGTAAATCCTAGACAGCACGATCATTCGTCACCCCGAAATAAAAGGGACGAGAATCAATAGTACGGAATGCAAGGAAGTATAATCGAGAGTAAATCTGGAGTTTTCAAAGACGTAGAGAATTTCTAGGAGAATTTTCAAAGCAGTATGGATTGAGATTTCTAAGGTTTAGTCAGGTGCGCAGGCTCGTATCAGTATAGTTACGTAACCAATACGATAAGCTCTGACCTGCATGGGCCACCAAAAAAACTTGTCACGACCCGCACCCGCTTTTCGAACGCGAGAGCGTGAGCAAGCCAGCTACGCATCAAGCGGACTCCAGCCCGACTCGAATACGTAAACGCTGTCACGGCTAGGGTAAGCTGCCAAATCATGGCAACAAATCTATATCTCGATCCACAATAAGAATAATTATCAAGAATGAACAAGTATGTGTCGTGGTCTGCAGCCCACTAGCATGCATGTCCGATAAGACTCTAAAGAAAAATAATAAGAGTCTAAACTGAATCAAGAAACATGATATCTCATGATAAGGAATGAAAAGCACGAGCGGGTAATAAACACAATAGCGATACCTGAATCCCGCAAGCGTATCATCACGTCCGCCATCCAGAGCTGCTAACTAACCCCACGCAATAACTAACCTGAAGAGATCATCAGGTCCTCAGGGGACATAGCAAGATACATAAAAATATGCCTATCTAGCAGTTTATCATGCAATAAAGAAAATACAGAAGATAAACAGGAAAGGACCAATCATCACGAAAACACGACTATACACGACTGGAAGAACCGCTACGCCTGAATGAACTGCTGGAGAAGAACAAGAGAACACGATATCACGATGCCAATGGATAACCAATCGAATAGTCAACCCTCGCCCCTAGTGTGGACTCGCAGGTTTGAACAACTACTAGCCCTCGCCCCTAGTGTGGACTCGCAGGCTAGCATCACCCTCGTCCCTAGTGTGGACTCGCAGGTGTGAACCATATACTACTAACCCTCGTCCCTAGTGTGGACTCACAGGTTAGCATCACCCTCGTCCCTAGTGTGGACTCGCAGGTATGGACCAATAACTACTAACTCTCGTCCCTAGTGTGGACTCGCAGGCTAGCTTAACTAACTCTCGCCCCTGGTGTAGGCTCGCAAGTTAGCTTAACTACTAATCCTCGCCCCTAATGTGGACTCGCAGATTAGCTTACTAACTCTCGCCCCTAATATGGGCTCGCAAGTTAGCTTAACTACTATCCCTCGTCCCTAATGTGGACTCGCAGGTTAGCTTCAAGAATTTCAAGGTACAGCAGTTTCGATATGACTTATTCATCCTATGACACGATATGACTCAGTCCAAGTACAAGAGATGACACGACACGACCCAATCACGATACACGAGAAAACCAATCCAATAAGAACTATAAAGCTAATTATAACAAGGCTATATATAAACTAGCAGGCATGATATATAAATCACATATAAATAATCAACTAATAAAACTGTATAATAATATAAATATGCATGTAAATAAACTGTAGAGGGAGGCAAGGTATACTTGCCTGAAAGTTGCACGCAAATCCCACAAAATCTAGTCGATTGGGGAGCCATAAAGTCCAAGTCACACAACTGTCTCCGAAAGCTGAAACAAACATTGCCAACATTCTCAGAATATTCAAATTAGCTAGGATTGCCTGTCCTTAAGTCCAATTCTGGACACAGGGGCAAAACAGTAATTTCGGGCTAAAACGGTGTCCGCCGTTAGACCCGCTTTGTACCGAAAAGTGTGTCAGAGTCAACGGTCTCTAAAGTCGTCAAACTACATGTCTATAGATCCAGTTTTCCGATACGAACCCAACCGTATGTCCAAAGTTGGATTTCGGCAGGCTGTGCACAAAATCACCCGTTGAGTCAGACCGGGGGGGGCGGCGATACGGCGATTTTATCAACTGTCTCAGAATCGGACCAAACTTGGCATACAGGACCAGAAAAATGATATGGTCCTGATGGCGTAAGTTTCGTCTCGATCTGACGAGCGTACACAAAGTAATTGGGAAATTTGTAAAGTGTACGATACGGTGAATTTCGACGGATACGCATCAAATTCATCGCGCGCACGCGACCAATTTGAATTCCGTCAAAGCCCACACGTCCACGAAGCCGATATGCAGCTTTCGATGCTTTCAGTTCGTGACCAAGTCGCCCGATTTGGCGGGACGCACGTGGTATCGGAGTGATTTCGTGATTTTCAAAACAGGTTTTTCCCTAACTTCAAACAGAAATTACTTGTTGTACAGTATGCTAGAAATAGTTCTATTTATAGGGTTTTAATCCTCTATATGTTGTCTAAAAGTCCCTTTAAAAGTTTTTCCTAAACTGTGGTTGGATTGGCAAGTATCTGCCTTCAAAGAAGGTGGTTTGGAACGATTTCGTGCTCTGTTTTTTGAACATAAACCATCGACTTTGCGTCGAAATCGCGGGAGGGTCGAGCTGTCGTGTTCGAATCCCCTTAGTGGGAATTCAAGAGGGTTATTTCGTCTCTCCGTAGGAACTTACGGAAATAGAAATGATCGAGTATCGAGGAAGAAACCTTACCACGAAGTAGCCTCGTCGCATGGTTACTACTGTTGTCGCTGTTCGCTTCAGCGCGCGCGCGGCGGCTCTGTCGTCGGCCGGCGGCCACCGTGGCGACGCGCGCATGGCGTCAGGGTAGCCAGGTTGGGGGCACAACATGGGGTTTAGGGTTTGCTCTATTTTCTCGATCTCGGTTATATATATGTGTATGCGCGTGTTTTGCAGGGCTCGGGTTCACCGGGAAAACAAACTGAATTTACTGTAGCCCGATTGGGCTGGGCCGAAAGCTCGGGCCTGGTTTGCTCCTGAGCCCGGCTGCTAATGTTTTATTCTTTTCTTTTATTCTTTTTCTTTTACTAAATCATATTTACATATATATATATATATATATATATATATATATATATATATATATATATATATATATATATATATATATATATATATATCTAAGAACATGTATACATATATATATATATGTGTATACACACATACCTTATATATATCTATATATATACATATACACATATATATACACATATACATTTATGTACATATATATATACATATATATATATATATACATTTATATACATATATTTATATTTATATATATTGTAGGAGCGTAAAAAGTGCTTCACAAGAAGGGTCAAAGTGATAGTCCAGTCTACTCAAATTGATCCCCTTTATGCCAAGGAGAGGCTAATCACTTTACGCCTAAGCAGGCTGATCATTTTACGCTTGGGTCTACACCTATGATTTTACGCCAAGGCCAGAGCAGCCTCTTTTACGCTGGACAAAGCTGTAAAATCTCGCATTTAATGCAAACTCTGACATGAAGATATTAATGATGGCATTTACCACGGAATTCAATGGAATTTGTCTTATACAAAGACCATTGTTGTCGTTTATGGGAATCGAGCTACTTTACGCTCACTGTATGGTTTCTTTTACGCACGGAGTTTTACATGAGTTCTTACGCTCATAAAACAATGTGTGCGTAAAGTCTATTTGAGCCATTTTACGCTCAAGGTTATTCAATAATCACTTTACGTGGGAGACCTATGACAGAGCTATTTTACGCTCATCTTACTGCTTTACGCCCAGAGGATGTTGGGGCTATTTTTACGCCCTATTCTTTCTGGCCAATTTGGAACGTGGTTTGCCTACATGGCCTTCATGCCACATATTTCGAAGAACGTGTGTACATGTATCCTATTCTTACTGAAATGATGGGACGCGTGTCAACGTATGCAAATGATGACTTTGATCATGGGTGGCGGTTGTTAGCGTAAAGACAAATTTTGATGCTCTTTTACGCACAGAAGCCCCAGTCTATAAATAGACTCATTTTTCTCAAGGACAAAAAAAGAGAGGAGGAGACAGAGAGACAGGAGAGAATACAGAGATCAGAACTTCGAGATTTTGATTCTCCAGAGCATTCTTCTTCAACTTTTCTTTCAGAACAGAGTGAAGCAAAGCAGGAAAGCATTCGGCCTCGCCATCAGTGCCCAAGTGCGTCGATACCTTTCTGGTGACTTAGTTCTTCCAAGTTGTTCTACTTCAAGCAGTGATCTTCATTATCATCGTATGGTCCAAGGAACAAAGTGATCATTTACAGATCAGACTTCCATAGCAATACTTTCCCAGAATCAAATTTGTACTTCTTGTACTTTTTTCTCGTTTTATTTCCAAAATCCAATCTTTGTTTGGCAATTTTGTTAAGTGAAACAAAATGGCGACTCTGCTGGGGACTACCTTCTCCTCTAACGAGGAGGCGATTGCTCAATATTATGATGTTTCGGTCGGTTCAACCAAGAAGACTCTGGTTGTACACTTCGACCAGACTGCCTACGAAGAAATGCTCCGAACTGGGGGTGGTTCTCGCCACTCCAATGTTCAAAAGTCTCGCAAAGCACGAAAAGTTTGGATTTCCAAATCCAAAGTGGTTTCTGATCTCTCTGTTGCTTCTGATGACAAGGGAATTCTTCCCACTCCTGTCGTAGGGACTCCCGTTCGTAACGAGACAGTCCTTACTTCAGAGTTGCACTTAAAGTGTGACGATTTATCTCCCGTTTGTAACGGTGAAGATAATCAGGTTTCACGCCCACTGCGTAAGAATCAAGTTTTACGCTCAGTGGGTAAGAACCAAATTTTACGCTCAGTACATAAGAATGAATCTCCCATTCGTAATGGGGCAGACTCTAAAGTTTATGCTTCTGAGTGTAAGAATCAGTCTTCCGTTGGTGACGTGGTAGGCTCAAATAAATTACGCTCCTCGCGTAAAGCAAAATCTCCCGTCTGTGACGTGGTTGATAATCAATTTTTACGCTTCACGCGTAAAGGTAAGTCTCCTGTCTTTGACAGTGTAGATAAAATTCATAACGATGTTTGCACATCTAATGTGAATGTACCTAAACGTGTGCAGCGTAAAAATGTTGTTGGTAAAGCTTCTGTCCTACACCAACAACCTTCTTATACTGCTTTACGCAAAGTACCAAACTTACAAGATTTATGCACACAACTCCAAACGCGTAAAAATGTACAGTTTGGTTCTGCGAATGCAGCCAGTAATCTTCTTTATACACAAGGGACTAAACGTTTTTCTACCCCAAACGTAATAAAGAAGAATACTCCATCTGTTCCTTCTGATTTACGTGAATTGCTAATGCAAAAACGTAAGAATAGACAATCCCCGGTAATATTCTCCCAAGAAAAACATCATTGTGAATATCACCAGGTTGTGATCAACTGTTGTTGTTCGGCTTCAAAACGGTCAGTTTTTGATCGTTTAAGTTTTAACTCGCCTCAACATCAAGCTGAAGACCAAGAACATGAGCTGTCATATGTGTCAGTCAACATGGCATCTCACACTAACAGAGGACGACATCCGAGACGTAATATGTCCCAAACCCCAGGTCAACAATAGTTCAACAGGCTTCTTGATTCCTTTGAAGGAGTATATCAGAATACTCGATCAAGAAGACAAAGACAATTGCAGACTTCTGATTCAGAAGCTGGGGGTACTCAATCTTTTGAGTCTGATACCGATAGTGTAGATTCATACTTCTATACTAATCCCTCTGTATCTTCAAGAGAGGTTGAATCCTACGCTGTTGGAGATGAACCAGAGACGTCATCTTCTAATACGGAACAACGTCTCACTGCAGTGGAGCAATCATCGAAAGACATGCTTAACATGGTGCAAAGCATGCATCAGATAATTTTGAATCAGCAAACTGCTCAACCTACAGTAATAACTCCGGTACCAGTAGCAGCACAAACTCAAGATAGTCAAGGGGCTGATATACCTTTGAATGTTCAAGAGCCTGCTGTTAATCAAAATTCTGCATCTTCAGATTCCATCATTCCAGAAGATGTACCACTTCCAGTGGGGGTTACGGTACATCCAACGACTATTCAATCAAATGTGCTTCCTCAAACCAGCGAAGCCATTCAAGCAGTGCGTGAACTCAAAGCACAGTTTGAAGTTTTGAGGCACAAAGATCAGCTCCAGAGGTTAGGGATTAAGCAACCTTATCCTCCTCATTGGAATGATGTACCCTTTCCACCAAAGTTCAAGCCACAATCCATGGTTTTATTCGATGGAAAAGCATCTCCCAGTCAATATATCAATTACTTTGATATTATGACTGTACACTTGCAGAAAAATGATGCTCTTCTCACTCGAGTGTTCATCGGGTGCCTGACGGGTTCAGCTTACGACTGGTATCGTAGCTTACTCGATAACTCTATTTCGTCATTTGACGAATTCAAGGCAATGTTTCTCTCCCGCTTCTATGAAGGAGGTATGGACATGAACATGTCCTCCTTGATAGAAATCAAACAAAAGGAGAAAGAAGATACTCGGACGTTCATTGAATGTTTTCGACAGGCTACTATAAAGATGCCTCCTGGTATGCCAGATTCAGCGTTGATTGATACATGCAAGATGAATCTGCGACCATCTATTGCTGTCTTCACAGGTTCCCAATTCACAGATTGGGCTTCGTTTATCATAGCAGCAGTTTCTGCCGAGACCAATGGTAGGTTAGCTCGTGAACACGGGATGATTTTTGCTTCAGAAGATAAAGGGAAGAAAAGTAATCCTGGTAATAATCCTGGCAATCGTAATGTGAAAGGAAAAGATACTCTTATGGTCAATCTTTCCAAGAACAAAACGACGCCAAATAATCAGGAATCTTCCAGGCCAAAGGAAGAATACTCTTTTGACGAAAGTGATATCCCAGGAATATTTTAATATCTGGTAAAAAGTGGTAAACTTCAGATTCCAGAGCCAAAAAGGCCTAATGAGGTGAATCTGACTGATAATCCCAAATACTGTATCTATCATAGATACATTAATCATTCTACCAGTGCTTGCTATGTCTTGAAAAAGAAGATCCAAGAGCTGATAAATGGTGGCGCTATCGCTTTAACCAATGATGACCATACGGTTACGACCAATATGGTTTCTCTTCAGTTCGGGGATTTTCCTCCACAACAAGTCCCAGATGGAATTATCCCAATTCCGAAGGCAACGATGAAGATCGTGAATATCCCGCCTGCCAGGGAAGAAAATACAGGATTGCTGCTGCTCACATTGAAGAATGGTGAAATCATGTGGGTACATCCTGACTTAGTACCTGAATTGGAAAATAAAGGTAAAACTTTAAAATCCAAGAAAGGTAAAAAGGTCAAAACCTGCAACATGATTTCGCATGTTATTTCAAATCCTGATGACTTGGATCATCTATGGGATGGCCTTCCTCTAGAAGATAGACTGAAAGGACTAAACATCTGTCCTCCAAGTCTAGCCCCTCCTACCAAGCTCAAGCTTACTCATTAGCAGTGGCTAGCCATGAATAGTGTTCCTTTATGCCGGGCACAACAAGTTTTTGCTGCTTATGAAAAAGCTCCAACAGGGATTTCTCCTCGTATCCCGAATCCTTCTCCTCCCTTAACTACAGAGATGTCTATGCTTCATTCTCCTATAGTTGCAGAGGTTTCTTCCTCTTTCTGTGCTGAAACACCTGTCCAAAGCTTACTGCATATCCACTTGTATAGTCAGCAATCTGTCCTTCTCATGAGGAAGATGGGTTATGACTTTCAAAAGGCAGAAGGTTTGAATTATGATAAAGGAATACGTCTTCCTTACAAATTCAAAATCAGAATTCCACTGCTGGATTGGGTTCTGAAGTTCCTCGTAACAACCCTCACAAGAAGAAGGCTAAGGGAAGAAAGACTAAATCCTGTAATATGGTACTTTCTTCTCCTAAGTCTGAAGAAGAAACTTTTGCTGGTATAAGATCTGGGAAAGAATACCACAAAGATTATGAGGGATCCTCCAAAGAAGCAGAAGATGTAGTAGAAACTCTACCAGTTCAACCTTCTCCTGTTCCTGTTAAACCGTCTGTGGTTGAAAAGGAGAAACAGAAGGCAGTACGCTTTGATACCCCATTGAAGTCTGCTTCCAATCAGGGAGTGGTGATGAAGCCTTACAAGTTTGATATTCTAGCTCAGTTAGCCAATACTCCGGCTAGACTATCTATATTTGAACTGCTTCGCCTTTCCAGAGAAAGCAGAGAGACTTTGAGCGAAGCTTTACTTCAAGCAGATTCATGCTTGGCTAAACTCAAGACTCCTGATAATATACCAGTGTCATGTCCGCAATGTCATAGTGTGATGGAAGCAATTCCCAACATCACCTTTACACAAGAGGATATGCTATTGAAACACAACAAGCATGATAGGCCTCTGTGCTATACTGGATATATCGGATCCACTGAAATTGACAGGATTTACATTGATCCTGGGTCTTCAATTAGTATAATTCTTCAGAGTATGCTAAGACCCCTGAGGATTTCTACTAGTGAGCTGACTTACACTAGTACTACGATAGTTGGTTTTAACTCTGGCAAGAGCAAACTACTAGGAAAGATTCGTCTGCAGATTCAGATTGGTGATCTTCGACCTATGGTAACTTTCTATGTTATCAACTCGAATGTATCCTACAATATTCTTCTTGGAAGACCGTGGATTCATGAGCACAATATTGTGCCTTCAACTCTTCACCAATGTTTCAAATATGTGGATTCCCAAGGAGTTGTGAAAACTGAGTTTGTTGATATTAATCCGTTCAAGGGTGTCGAAGCCTACTTCTCTGATTCAAGGCTTTATAAACAAGAGCATATGAAAGATATATCAGACATGGCTGAAGATCAATCATTATCTGAGGATCAGTCTATTAATGAAGATCCGCCAGAGGAACAACCTTTGAAGATCATAGTCAAGGGACGAATCCAATCCCAACATGTCAATGATCAACCTTTGATAATCAAGGTTAAAGGAAGAACTCAAACTTCATCTGAGGGATCAATAAATATTTCTACTAAGAGCCAAGTTCAACCTGTTATGATCAAGGTTAAAGGGCGTACTTTTTGTACGAATGATCTAGAATCACCATTGAGCGTCAATCTTGGCAAATCTACGCAGAAGACGGATGATGGTCCACTGTTGATTAATCCAAAGCGTAGCAATCAGATTGTAAATGATGTAAATATTGATCATTCTGTACTGTTTGATATCAATGAAGATTTTCTGTTCGAGTATATGGCTGTCAAGTTTATTGAGAGAATGACTTTATCTTCTGATAATCAAAGTCATCGGTATAAAGACAACAAAGAATCGGAAGAAACTTTATACATTGATCATAAGGAGAATTATTTTCCTCCACATGTCGATGTCGGACCTTATGCTCAAAAGTTCTTGACATCTTCTCCCTATCTGCTTCCTGTAGCCGCTTCATCACAAGCTTGCGTAAACTTCAGACGTCACGAAGAATCCTATTTCGTGGTCCCATCTGATAAGAAAAACAAGCGTCAAATTGTGTTTGGCCTGGCTAGAAATATCCCTGTTACTCAGACATATAATCTGAAGGATAAAGATAAAGGAAAAATCCGAATTAACAAATACAGTCAGCAATGTATCAAAATCATCCAGAATAAGGGGTATGATTTGAAGACTATGCAAGGTCTTAATCAAGGCAAGGGTAGACGACTACCATTATGCGGTGATCCGTTTTACCAGAAGACTCGTCATGGGTTGGGATATGATCCGTCCCACATGTTTAATGATGATATACAAGAAGAATTCTCTTCTAGCTCTTCGCAATCATCAGATTCGGAAGAAATTCTATTCATCGAATCCGATATGTCTCGTTCCTCATATTGTGAATCTGGGCAAATATTCTCAGTCAATATGGTTCAATCCGATGATGAATCAAAGCTATTTGAGAATGATCCTTGGGCTCAACAGATGGATACTCAATGGGAACTTCGTTTTGAACAACGACAGCCACCTACAGAAGATGAGGTTATCCAGATTGATGTTGGAGACGGAGTTACGTCCAAACCAATATTCATCAGTAAGAATCTTTCTGAAGATGAAAAGGAAGAGCTGATAAAACTTATCAAAGATTACATTGACATCTTTGCATGGAGTTATGAGGATATGCCAGGGCTAGATCCTAAAGTTGCTACTCATAAACTCAATATTTTGCCTAATGTCATGCTTGTAAAATAACAGCAACGGCACTTTAGACCAGATATGATGGATGCAATTGAAGCAGAAGTCAAAAAGCTGATTACATGTGGCTTTGTTCGTGAAGAACAACACCCAGATTGGGTGGCCAATATTGTTTCTGTTATGAAGAAGAACGGAAAAGTTCGAGTTTGTATAGATTACCGAGATCTTAATACGGCTTGTCCAAAGGACGAATTTCCACTTCCCATCACTGATGTCATGATAGACAATATATGCGGTTTTGAACGTATGTCTTTCATGGACGGATTCTCAGGATACAATCAGATCAAGATGCATCCAGAAGATGAGAAGCATACATCTTTTCGAACACCCCTTGGGGTTTATTGCTATACGGTTATGCCGTTTGATCTTAAAAATGCCGGTGCCACATATCAATGGGCTATGAGCAATATCTTTCAAGAACATCTACAAAAAATAGTTGAATGCTACGTAGATGACATTGCTGTTAAAAGTCGGTCAAAGAATAATCACATTCAAGACTTGAAGACAGTATTTGAATTGATGCGCCAACATCAATTGAAAATGAACTCTACTAAGTCTTTCTTAGGGGTTTCTAGTGGCAAGTTTCTAGAATTTGTTATTACCTCTCAAGGTATCCATGTTGATCCTGACAAGGTTAAAGCAATTCTTGAAATGCGTCCTCCTCGTAATCTGAAAGAACTCCGTGGCTTTCAGGGCCGTATCACTTATATCAGAAGATTTATATCTAATCTTTCTGGAAGATGTCAACATTTCTCCCGTCTATTAAAAAAAGGGGTATCTTTCATCTGGGATGAAGCGTGTCAAAAAGCCTTCAATGACATTAAGCAATATCTTACAAACCCGCCTGTTCTGGTACCTCCAGTGATAGAAAAACCATTTTTGCTATATGTTCGAGCCTTGAATCATTCACTTGGCGCTCTTTTGGCACAGAAAAGTGATATGGGTCATGAACAAGCAATATATTATCTGAGCAGAATGATGGTCGGAGCTGAACACAGATATACTCCTGTGGAAAAGGAATGTCTAGCTTTGGTTTTTGCCGTCCAAAAGACAAGGCATTATGTCACTGGACAGACTATTCATGTCATTTCCAGAATAAATCCTATTCGGGTATTGATGAGAAAACCGAGCATTCTTAATTCCAGGTTAGCTACCTGGGCGATGTTGCTCACTCCTTATGACATGATTTATGTGCCTCAAAAATCAGTGAAGGGCCAAGCGTTAGCTGACTTCTTAGCTGCTCATCCTATACCTGAAACTTCGAAATTATATGAAGACATTCCAGACGAAGTAGTGGATTGTAACATGACTTTGAAGAATGATATATGGCAATTATATTTTGATGGAGCATCACGTGTGGGACCTAAAGGCAATATTGTCTCTGGAGTAGGAATTGTCTTGGTTTCTCCTAACAAAATGGTCATATACCGTGCATATTCTCTTAATGAGCCATGCTCTAACAATGTAGCAGAATATAATGCTCTATTGATTGGTCTCCAAGTAGCAAAACAATTGGATATTGAGTTCTTAGAGGCTTATGGAGATTCTCAATTGATCGTTAATCAAGTTAGAGGGACTTATGAAGTCAGAAATCCTGATCTCATCCCCTATCATCAGGTGGTAGTCAAGTTCGTCCTATCATTCAAAGGATTCTTCATTGAATTTGTACCACGTTCTCAGAATGTGGAGGCTGATGCTCTTGCCAGTTTAGCTGCAGACTTGGCTGTCCCAATCCGAAGGCAAAATACAATTACTTTGTTGGACCGAGACTTGTTCTGTGTGAAGAGTAATCTGCATATTGAACAAAGTTATGTTACAGAGGCAAGTTCCCAGCAGAAAGATTGGAGAACTCCATTCATTGATTATGCAGTTCATGGGATTTTGCCTGAAGATCCTAAAGAAGCTGCATCAATTAAGAGACGATCATTTCGATTCTATTATGATTCATCTTTACATATGCTATATCGTCGTTCATATGACGGACTCTTGCTGCGCTGTCTCTCAGAAAGTCAAGCCAAACAAATACTGCGTGAGGCTCATGATGGTGTCTGTGGTGCTCATCAACCGGGTCCAAAGTTGCAAGATCGTATTCGGAGAATGGGGTATTATTGGCCTTCTATGATAGCAGATACTGTAGACTATACCAGAAGATGTAAAGCATGTCAGATTCATTCTGATTTTATTCATCAACCATCTAAATTTCTACATCCTATAGCAGCTTCTTGGCCCTTCGAAGCTTGGGGTATGGATGTCATTGGTCCTATTAACCCTCCTTTTGTCAAAGGACATCGGTTTATACTAGCTATAACCGATTACTTTTCGAAGTGGGCAGAAGCAGTCCCCCTTGCGGAAGTGAAAACATCTAACGTGATCAGTTTCATCAAACACCATGTCATTTATCGTTTCGGGATTCCTCGGCAGATAATTCATGACAATGGTCCATAATTTGCCAGTCAAGCATTTTATCGATTCTGTGACAAGAATCGAATTCAGAATTTGGCTTCTACTGCTTATAATCCAGCTGCTAATGGTTTAGCTGAAGCTTTCAATAAGACGATCATCAAACTTCTCAAAAAGTTTGTCTCTTCCAATAAACGTGATTGGAATAAGAAACTTGGAGAATGTTTATGGGCTTATCGAACAACAGTCCGGACTCCTACTGGTTTTACACCATTCTCATTGGTTTATAGATGCGAAGCTGTTCTCCCATTGAAAATCCAGATCCCTTCTCTACGAATAGCCATTGCTAATGAGCTAACTACGGAGAATAATGATCGCTTACGACTCCAAGAACTTGAAGGATTGGATGAGAAGCGTCTTCAAGCACAACAACACATTGAACTATATCAAGCCCGTATATCTCGAACTTTTAATCGTAAAGTTAAGGAGAGGGTATTCAAAGTTGGCGAGCTTGTATTAGCTGTTCGGAGATCGATGGTAATGACTCATAAAAGTAAAGGGAAATTCCAAGCAAAATGGAAAGGCCCTTATGTAATTGAGTCCGTGTTTTCCAATGGCGCCTATCGGTTGTCAAAACCCAATGGAGATCTATTCATGCTGCCGATCAATGGCAAATTTCTTAAGAAATACTATGTATAAAAAGAGAAGACAGAACAAAAATAAAACTTCTTTTATTATTATTTTTGTTCAAGCTAAAAGACTATGGACGAGGGCCACTCCCTTCCTTATTGAATACATAGTCGGCCAACGCATAGAAGGCGTCGTTTCCTGAACTCATGAAAAATTTGCAGGCGGTCATCCTCAATGCTTCTTCTTCAGGAGTTTTTCCTGGCTCTACTAAGAAAGCGGAGGTGTCTTGAGGCGGCTTGGGCGTAGAAGAACCGTTGTCTACTTCGGTCGGACCCATCACTATTGGCTCAGCAGGGCATGTCTCAATGACGTCCTCAATATTCCTGAAGACTTCATTCTTTTGCTGTATATCCTCGGAAGACATTCCCAATAGAGGAGTAGAAATAAGAATGAAATGATTACAGAGAATTCTCACCTATTTATAGAGGAGGATTACTAATTAACTGGTCTCTGAAATTGAAAACGACTTTTCATTTCCGAAAAGACTCGTTCATTCATGTTACCAGGTTCATCCATTTAATTATGGAATTAAATCATCCTTTCTGTTCCCAAGAAATACGTTGATTCGTCCACCATTTTAACGTATATGCTCACAACATCTGTCTTTTTATTCCCCAGCTACCAAAGTTTGGTTAAGCTGACTTCTTGCCTCAATTGATTAAAAAGTGGGATTCGTTATTTATCATGTTTTCATAACCTCTGGATAAATGCTAAATCTACCTACTTATCTGTCACTTCTATTTGACCTCGGCATAGATATTAATCTAATTTTTTTTTGAGTTCATATATGCTATTACGTCCATAATACCTCTGATAGTATCATATACTCTAAAACAGAAAACAAGATTTTATTTATCTATCATGTCCATATTATATCCAGATAGATACAAATCATTGATCATAGAAGAATCATCATTTTCATTCCCATATCATCAAAAAGTCTATTACATTTCTTAGACTTTCTTACAAGTCATAATGGAAATCTCTTACATTCTTGGATTTTCATTCTATACACCAACGAAAACCTAATAGAGATCTATTTCTTCTTTGATCCTCTTTGACGGGTTCGTTGTTGGTGGCAGTTCCTGACTGTCTGAGCTCCAGTGGCAACCAGAACAGCAGGAATCAAACTCTGGTCTTCTCTCTCAGACGAGAGGAGAACCCCAGAGTATGGCAGCCCGAAGGCGTGTTACTGCCAATACAATTGGTGGAATAGTGGCGGCACCTCAAAGGAGATAAGAATGTATCCAGCATTGGGATACGATTTCTAATTCTGCCGCGAAAGGAACTCTACTACCCGATTTCTCGGGGTAGAGTTGACTCCACCGTCCAACTCTCCGTGTATAAAGGCTCTTCCTACCAACAGAGGAAGACCCTTCTATCTCACGAAGAGTTCTGAGTTGTCTGATTTACGCGTCAAAAGCGCATGAGCTCCCTGATGTTCATGTCAGAAGAACGCTCCTCACAACGTCAAAATTGCCAATGCCGGTTCTGGAAAAGCTGCTCAGCCAAACTTCTGCAGAAAATAATAAAGAAGAAGTGTTTTAAAAACAGAAGTATTATCAGATGCGTATTAAACGCTAATAAAAAAATAGATCACAAGGCTTTTTACGCCAGTGCTTCAACAAGGCTTTTACGTCAGTGATTCAGCAAGGCCTTTTGTGCCAGTGCTTCAACAAGGCTTTTATGTCGGTGCTTCAACAAGGCTTTTACGCCAGTGCTTCAGCGAGTTTTTTTCGCTCGTCAAGAATTTACGCTCATTCGAAAGTCAGATATTTGCTTACGATCGGACTTACCATTTGAGTCGAATGGTTTGGCTCTAACGGTAGTTGAATCTGCGTCTAATGACTGGGCATACAAAAGAACACCGTGGGAAAGCTTCGCCATCCTCATTTGTTGGAGAACAACATCATAGAAAGTTATCTTCAGTGGAATGAGTACGAGAATATATGAAACATTCTTGGCTATTTATAAAGGCTGAAGAACTGTTGGGATGAGTCTATTTCGGGGGAAGATCCTATTTAAAGGCTCTCGTAACCACAAGACAGATGCCACGTATTGGTTTGTTTCTTGGGAATTAACAACCACAGAAGCAGTCAAAATAAATGTTGAACAGTTGAGATTAACATCAGACTTTATTTATAAAAAGGGGGAAGTGGACCCCTACATATCAGAAAGTCGCAATACATGGAGTTTCATTTTCCCTCTCCTTCGTTGGACTGACGAAGGGAGGCGCCTAACTCACGCATGTTGTGAATCCCGGAGCGATGCATCAGATTTAAAAATGCTTCTGCATCTCCTGAGCCCTCATATGCAGTTGGGGGACCACCGTCGATGCGGCTGAAGACTGCTGGAGTTAATCCGAAGCACGCTACAAAGTTGCGTGCTCGCTTAAAGTCAATCCTTGAGCCCGAAGCCTCTTCATTGTTAATCTCCTTCTTGGGCGCCATGTCACTATGGAGATGAATGACAAAAGTGAAGAATTTCTCTTCATTTATACGGTTAAATCAACTCTCCATATTCCTCATTGGAAACTGTTCATTATAAATGCAAACTCGGGGAAGCATAAAAAGTGCTTCACAAGAAGGGTCAAAGTGATAGTCCAGTCTACTCAAATTGATCCCCTTTATGCCAAGGAGAGGCTAATCACTTTACGCCTAAGCAGGCTGATCATTTTACGCTTGGGTCTACACCTATAATTTTATGCCAAGGACAGAGCAGCCTCTTTTACGCTGGACAAAGCTGTCAAATCTCGCATTTAATGCAAACTCTGACATGAAGATATTAATGATGGCATTTACCACAGAATTCAATGGAATTTGTCTTATACAAAGACCATTGTTGTCGTTTATGGGAATCGAGCTACTTTACGCTCACTGTATGGTTTCTTTTACGCACGGAGTTTTACATGAGTTCTTACGCTCATAAAACAATGTGTGCGTAAAGTCTATTTGAGCCATTTTACGCTCAAGGTTATTCAATAACCACTTTACGCAGGAGACCTATGACAGAGCTATTTTACGCTCATCTTACTGCTTTACGCCCAGAGGATATTGGGGCTATTTTTATGCCCTATTCTTTCTGGCCAATTTGGAACGTGGTTTGCCTACATGGCCTTCATGCCACATATTTCGAAGAACGTGTGTATATGTATCCTATTCTTACTGAAATGATGGGACGCGTGTCAACGTATGCAAAGGATGACTTTGATCATGGGTGGCGGTTGTTAGCGTAAAGACAAATTTTGATGCTCTTTTACGCACAGAAGCCCCAGTCTATAAATAGACTCATTTTTTTCAAGGACAAAAAAAAGAGGAGGAGACAGAGAGACAGGAGAGAATACAGAGATCAGAACTTCGAGATTTTGATTCTCCAGAGCATTCTTCTTCAACTTTTTTTTCAGAACAGAGTGAAGCAAAGCAGGAAAGCATTCGGCCTCGCCATCAGTGCCCAAGTGCGTCGATACCTTTCTGGTGACTTAGTTCTTCCAAGTTGTTCTACTTCAAGCAGTGATCTTCATCATCATCGTATGGTCCAAGGAACAAAGTGATCATTTACAGATCAGACTTCCATAGCAATACTTTCCTAGAATCAAATTTATACTTCTTGTACTTTTTTTTTCGTTTTATTTTCAAAATCCAACCTTTGTTTGGCAATTTTGTTAAGTGAAACATATATATATACACATATACACTTTTATATATTTTTATATATATACATACCAATACACACATATATAATATATATTTATATCTACATACACACAAATACATATATAATATATATTCATATATATGTATACGTATACGTATATACGTATAAATCATAAATCTCCATTTATATAATAGGCTATATAAAATTAACTTAGATAATTATACATACAGATATTTGTATAAAGCCTAAATTTATATCAGGAATGTAATTATATATATGCACAAGTATATACCTGTATGGCCTACATAAATTCCGAAATCTCAAAATACATGTTTAAAGAAATAATTCACCACATCATCAACTAAAATAGTATATACTTATATATATTATAACAAAAACTTGATTATAACCATAATTCGTAATATGGCCTACTAAACCACAAGATAAAATTAACTAGACACCATCCAAACATCTACATAGAGGTCCTTAGACACACTACCTGAGTACATCGGTTTGGGCTCAGCTCGGGCTAAATCGACACAAACGGGTCTCCTACAAGTCAATAAATATAATAATAATTAATTAAACTTATTTATAATGGTCATGCTATAACTTGGCCTGGTTTTCCTAGTTAGGACACTCCTATGGCTCGGCATTCCCCTACCATGGCTAAACACTAGTCCAAGCACGCTACTGCGCTATCCGTGCCATGATTCCTAGCCGTCTTGTGCTTTAAAACTCCATCATGGCTAAAGTCATCCACCGTAATAATTTATTAAATAAAAATTCACCATTTAAATCAAATAAATAATAGAAAATATTTTAAAAAATAAAAAAAAATTCCGGGAAGGGAAGCTACAGACGCAAATAGCGACATGACAACGACGTATATTAGTTACGTGAGCTAGTCGTCGCGAAACGTCGCTACAACGTCGCTAATTGCGACTGATTTAGCGACATTAATAATAACGTTGCTAAATTCTAACTAAATTAAATTCCTCTCCCCCTCGATTCATTTCCCCAATCCATTTTACTCTCTTACTCTCTTCCTCTGGCGCTCTTGCTCTCGCTCTCGCTCTCACTCTCTCCGGCGACTTCACTCTCTCCGGCGTCTCTCCTCTGGTACATGACTCTCTCTCTCTCTCTATTTGTTGTCGGTGGTTGGGGGGTGCTGGTGGCTCGGGGGAGGGGCAGGGGGTGCAGGTGGTTGGGGTGAGGAATGGTTGGGGGGTGGTTGGGGGGGTGGGGCAGGGGGGTGAGGGCGGTTGGGGGTGAGGAGGGGGTTGGGGAAAGGGGAGGGTTAGAGTTCGGGTTAGGGGGAGGGGCGGGGGGGGTGATGGCGGCTGGGGGTGAGGGCGGGGGGGCTTGGGAGGGGAGAGGGGATGGTGGGGAAGGGGTTGGGGATAGGGTTCTGGTTAGGGTTAGAGGTGGTGTAGGGGTTGGGGGGCTGGAGAGGGGAGGGGGGGCTAGTGGGAGAGGGGTTAGGGATAGGGTTCGGGTTAGGGTTAGGGTTGGTATAGGGGGGGGGAGGGGGGAGGGGTTCGGGGGGCTGCGTCAGGGGCACCGATAGTGCCAAAAAATTTGATAATTTAGTAATAGTTATTTATTTTTCGACACCAAAAAATGTGATACTCCGATTCGAAACCACGTACCGATAGTGTCGATATTTGTAACACGTAGTTTTGTTGGTTGGTTAATTTATAACACGATAGTGCCGATATTTGTAATACGTACCGATAGTGCCGATATTTGTAACACGTAGTTTCTTTCCCGATACTCATAGGAATGGTCCCGAGTCACGACCGTAGTATGTAGTATATTCGTTTTAGTTTGTAGTATATTCGTTTTAGTTTTGAAGTTTATTCGTTTTAGTATGTAGTATGTAGTAGGAATGGTCCCGACTCATAGGAATGGTCCCGAGTCATGGCCATAGTATGTAGTATGTAGTATATTCGTTTTAGTTTTGAAGTTTATTCATATTTGCAGATATCTAGAAATGGCTATATCCATGTATCTGCTAGATCATTCGTGGATGTACAACCGCATTCGAGATGACAGGTGCGGTGTGCGAGATGAATACATCGTCGGAGTAGAATAATTCCTTCAATTCGCGAAGGCGTTTCCTCAATCCATGGATGGCATGGACATTAATTGCCCGTATGCAAAATGTCGGAACATGAAGTTTCAACCAGAATTGGATGTGACGTATCACTTATACACAAAGGATTTCCTTCCGAATTACTACCAATGGACCGCACACGGAGAGCTTGTACCTTTAGCATTCCAAGCGGAGCCTTATATGGAGCCTTATATGGAGCCTTTTGTGGAGCCTTATATGAATGTCCACAACCAAACTGGTGTCGACAACGAGTACGTGAACATGGTCTTCGATGCTGCGGGGCCTAGTTTCGATCCGTACAATAGCGACGTAGCTGAGGAGGCACCGAATGCCGATGCCGCAAAGTTCATGGAGTTGCTGGAGAATGCAAGGACTCCTTTATACCCTGGCTGTGAGGACCATTCACCATTAGAGGTGATCACTCGGCTCTTGAGTATAAAGTCTAACTTTAACATGTCACAAGAATGCTACAATAGAGTGCTCGAGTTGATTACCGATATCTTGTCGGAGGGTGCCAAGTTACCGAAAGACTTATACCACTCTAAGAGGATGGTGAGATCCCTCTGGATAGGATACGACAAGATCGATTACTGTCAGAATGGATGCATGCTTTACTATAAAGATCACAAGGATGCAGAAGTGTACGGATTCTGTGGTACTGATCGCTACATGCCAACTACTGCAGGCAAGTCTAGAAGACCGACTGCTTCAATGCACTACTTGCCGTTGACGTCGCGGTTGCAGAGATTGTTCATGGTGAAAGAGACTGCCGAAAATATGAGTTGGCACAAGCGACAACAGACCGAAGGAGTGTTCGATCACCCATCTGATGGAGAAGCATTGAAGCACTTCGATCGAGCATATCCTAATTTCGCTTCTGATGCGCGTAATGTAAGGTTGGGGCTCTGCTATGATGGTTTCACCCCATTTGGTCTTTCAGGCTCCCAATATTTATGTTGACCGGTAATCCTCACTCCGTACAACCTACCGCCTTAGATGTGCATGAAGACACATTACATGTTCTTAACTATTATCATCCCTGGTCCGAACAACCTGAAGAGGAACATCGACGTGTACTTACAGCCGTTGATAGATGAGCTGAAGCAGCTATGGGAAAAAGGGGCGTACACGTATGATGCTTCAAAAAAAATAGAATTTTCAGATGCGGGCAGCACTAATGTGGACATTCAACGACTTTCTAGCTTATGGAATGTTATCTGGATGGAGCACTCATGGTCGGCTTTCATGTCCGTATTGCATGGACCGTACTAAGGCTTTTCGTTTGAGACACGGAGGAAAGCCATGCTTCTTTGATTGTCACCGGCAGTTCTTGTCGAAAGACCATCCGTACCATAGGAACAAAACTGCATTCCGTACCGAAGCTATGGAGAAGGGCGATCCACTGCCAATGTGGTCAGGAGAGGACACATGGGAGCAAGTAAAAGAAATCCCAAGTGCTATTGAAGATCCTACAACGAGCAGCCGTTGCGAGGGATTTGACGAAGATCATAACTGGACCAAAAGGAGTATATTCTAGGATCTGCCATATTGGAGCACAAATCTGATTAGACATAACCTTGACGTCATGCATATCGAGAAGAACGTATTTGATAACATAATTAATACTGTAATGGACGTCAAGGGAAAGACAAAAGACAATCAGAAGGCTAGATTGGACTTAGCCAAAATATACAGACGCCCTACATTGCATATGATAGACAATGGGAAGGGAAAGCTTTTGCGGCCTAAGGCAATCTACTCGCTGGACAAGGAGGACAAAGTGAGACTTTGTAGATGGATCCAGGACTTGAAATTTCCAGACGGATACGTATCCAATCTAAGAAGATGTGTCGACATAAAGGAGTGTAAACTGACCGGAATGAAGAGCCACGATTGCCACGTATTCATGGAGAGGTTAATTCTTGTTGCATTTCGAGAATTATTACCGCCGGTAGTCTGGGATCCATTAACAGAGCTTAGCATATTCTTCAGAGATCTTTATTCTTGCAAGTTGCTCGTCGATCGTTTAGAGAAGGAAGAGAAGGACATTGTGGTAACACTTTGCAAACTTGAAAGAGTTTTCTTCCTGCATTCTTCGACTCAATGGAGCATTTACCGATTCATCTTATCCATGAGGCTCTTGTTGCTGGACCTGTCGGTTATTGTTGGATGTACCCGTTCGAGCGACAATTGAACCACCTCAAGAGGAAGGTGAAAAATAAGGCACGGGTGGAGGGTTCTATTTGTGAAGCATATGTCCTTGAGGAGATTTCAAACTTTGGTTCCATGTATTTTCAGCATCATATTGCTACAAACAGAACAAGGGCTCCCAGAAATGATGACGACTGTGAAGTTGGTATTGAGGCAAAGCTGAAAGTATTTACTGCCTACGAAAAACCATCTGGTAAAATGAAAAAAAGATATCTAAATGACGACGAGGTTAGCGCTGCAATGTTATATGTATTGCTCAACTGCGACGAGGAAGAAGTGGACAAGCTAGAGGGATAAGTAAAATTATTTTGCGTGCTCTGTTGCTTCTGAATATAACTAATATACCTATGCTTCATTGCTTTTCAGCATGTTTAAGGATGAGGTAACGTCCAACAATCCGTACGCAACCGAGGAGGAAGTAGAACAGCAAATGAGACTTCATTTTCGTTTTTGGTTGAGAGCATATGTACGGACATAGTCACAATTTACTTTTTCTGTACATTTATACTTGCACATAATAATTAAGTTAGCATCGTTTATATGGTATTTAGGTTGATCGTCTGGAGGCAATCCTTGAGAATGAGTATATTAAAACTCTAGCCAAGGGGCTAATTTATCAAGTGAAGACCTGGCCAAATTACTGTGTAAATGGTTTCAGGTTCAAGTCAACAAATGCTCGAATAAAAGACGACTTCTTGGATTTGGATTCTACGAAGAATAGTTGTTTGTGCATAAAATCTTCAAACTACAAAGACGTCGACCCAGGCAATGACTTCTTTGGCGTCTTACGGAAGATTGTGGAACTGACATACAATTATGCTATAGAACCTTGTAAGATTATCTTGTTCAGATGTGACTGGTTCGATCCGATCCAGGGTCGAGGTTGGAGAGTTGACAAACATGGTCTTGTTAACATAAATTATTACCGTCAATATCAAGCTTATGAGCCGTTTGTTCTAGCAAGCCAGGCTCAGCTAGTTTACTTTACCAGGTATCCAAAACGAGGAGCCGAGAGATCAGATTGGTGGGCAGTCTGTAAGACTAAAGCTCGGAATACCTTCGATGTCGACGAGAGAGCTTATCAGGAAGACGGACTACCTCTTATTACAAATATTATCGATGTGGACTCAACGGAAGTTCCTCATGACATGTTTCATCAATTGGAAGAGGTAGAAGTATCAAAAGAGGAAGAGGAAGTTGATAGAAGTAAAGAGGAAGAGGAAGAGGAATCGAAACAAGATGAATTTTCAGAAAAGGATTGAATATGTTTAATTTTCAGATGTAGTATGGTTTACTTTTATTTTTTTTAGATGTAGTATGGTTTACTTTTGTTTTAGCGACGTTTTCAGATGTAGTATGGTTTACTTTTGTTTTTTCAGATATAGTATGGTTTACTTAGCGACGTTCCCTGGCTGTAGTATGGTATACTTCTATATTTTTTCAGATATGGCTCGACGTGGATCATTTGGTTCTGGTGCTGGTGCGAGTCGACGACCCCGACAGTCTCCATCTACCACTCCTACCGACTCCTCATCCCCCCGTACTCTAGTATATACTAGCGGTCTAGTCGCCGGCAGTGTCTCCATACCCGGCTCTAGCAGTTCGAGGCTAGGGCCTTCTTATTCTACGCAGCCAGTACCGTCGAGTATTCCAGAGGTCGACCCCACTATTGAGGAGCAGGTCGAGGTCGAGGCCCATGTCGAGGTCGAGGGCGATGGCGAGGCCCACGCCGAGGGCGAGACCGAGGCCGAGGGGCAAGCTACGGGCAGGGGCAGGGGCAGGGGCAGGGAGCGGGGTAGGGGCATAGTACAGCTCCCATTTGAGACAGATCCTCTGTGTCGGCCGGAGGGGGATCTGAGGTTGTAGATTTGGGCCTGTACTCGGACCAGGCGATAAGTAAAATTATTGTATTTAATTAGTTTAAATTTATTATAAACTTGTTTAATAAATTTTAATTTCCATTTTACAGGTATCATCCCTCCTTCGTACACCGGTCGCTGGGTACATTCCTGCGACAGAACTACGGCGGGCCCTAGATCAACTGGAGGGATGTCCCGGCCGACAGGAAGGCCTTCTGGTTTGAGCACTTTTTGGTACGTAAAAGTTTATTTTCTTTTAACATTTAGTATGTTATGTTATAACTTATGTACTTCTATGATTTTTTTAGCGGACTTACTTCTTTCGTCCCCACCGCGTCGTTGCTGTGGAGGCTATATTTTCCAGCGTCGCCAGCAAGCTCATTAGGGATACGATCCTCGACCAAAAGGATCGCGACTGCCGGGGAGAGCCTATTCAGGATTGGATCTCTGCCGTCGACTGGGCGGTAATGAAGAGGAGATTCGAGGAGGAAGCCTACAAGGAGAAGTCCACGAAGTCTAAAAGAGCGCGACATGCGGGGTCGCAGTGGTGTGGTGGATCACGGTCCATCATGGATTTCTTCACCCATATATTACGTATCTCGCCGTATACCCATAATTAATACTTTATAGTAATATATTTCTTTCAACTTAACTGACAAATTATATAATAATTTTGTAACAGGTTGAATCGGGAGAAGACCCGAATATGGTGACCTTGTTCCTCGCCACACACATGAAGGGGAGCGGTTCGTAGACGACAACGCCCGGGACACCTACGTATGTTTTACTTAATGCTAGTTCATTAATATTAATTTTTAGTTACATAGAAAATTCATATAGATGTTATTTCTAGGCCGAGTTTTAGAAGTTTTACTTAATGCTAGTGCATTAGTATTAATTTTTAGCGACCACGTGAGAATTCATATAGATGTTATTTCTAGGCCGAGTTTTTGAGGCTTAGGGAGGTCGGGCTGACACGGTCAGAGGGAGCTGGTGCTAGCACTTCCCAGCAGTCCCAGGCCGCCGCAGCTCAGTCAGATGACGAGCTGTGGATGAGGGTCGTTGGTGGCATGCATAGGGGTACGTACTATGGTACGGGCTCCTATGGTTCCTTTATTGCATCACAGGCCTCTGCGACCGCCACTAGTGTGCTCGGCCCCGCACAGACTGAGGAGTCGCTCCGCCACCAGCAGAGTGTCGATGCGCAGATCGCAGCTCTGCGTGATGAGATACTGCAGAGGATGGGGGCGTCGCATACAGATGATTATGCGCTCATCTCACACTTTGAAAGGCTGGAGGAGACTACGGAGGTGCTGCAACAGATGACCCGTGCTACGCAGCGGTTGGTCGAGCAGATTGTCACGACCCGCACCCGCTGTGAGGGTACGAGAACGTAACAACGCCCAGCCTACGCCGCAGTGTCGACGGTAGAACGCTGTCCTAGGTAAACATACATCTAACAATATCTATCTAAACAGTTTATACTCCCCGAAATGGGGGGACAATAGCAATAGTAAACTCAATCACAACTAAGGGAGAGAGAGCATGATATGAAATAGAACTCAAGGAAATGAAATAGATAAAAGTAGACTAAGATAATCCCAGCAATACAAGGTCTAGATAAAAGAATATACAAAACTGATCTCCAAAAAAAGAGTCTAACTAGAACATGATCCAACTACAAGAGATAAAAGCCTAACTATCTAGTCTAGGCAGTCGGAGGAAAGTCCTCAGCTACTGCTGGATCCTCCTGAGGGTCCAGCTCACAGGTGTCATCTAAGGCTGCCCCGTAGTAGGTGTCCAGGCAAGCCTCCTCCTCGTCCTCTGTAATATTTTCAACAGGTCCAGTCAGGACAGGAGCGAGCACAGTACATCTCAACAATTCATAGCAGGTTAAAAAATATGAACATGCAGTAAAGTAAGATACAAGTACTGAAAGAAGTACAGTATAAACAGAGAGAGAACTGTAATAGAAATATCTAATATAAATAGAGAGCTAACATGTGGCTAGTGAGTCAGAGTACAATATGAACATGTAAATGGCCTGGGATGATTCTGATGCTACACTATGGAATGATTCTGATGCTACACTACTGGTGTATTATTCACATGTCCATTTATACTCTCCCGTACCCCCAATCAATACACAAGGATCCAGCCAGGTTATGTTATATGATGCTATGTAACAAACCCCGAAGGTGGTAGACCCCGAAGGTGATAAGCCCCCGAAGGTGATAGACCCCGAAGGTGATACATAGTAGTCCCATAAATGGGATAAGGATTCTAGGAAGACTCTGTGATCATAAGAGTATATGTCACAAGTGATCGAAGAATCAACGAAGCATAGTGATACGCTATGTAGGTGAAACGCACAGAACATAGAGTACCCGATGCTCCCTAAGGATAACATCTCAAAAAGGGATCCATATAGTACCAATCCGTGTGACCAACGTGCCAGTACAAGTAAAGTAATCTACTGCAGAAAATAATTCTAAGCAGGATATGAAATGATCAGAGAATGTACTCGCCTGTATCTGAGTGTCCGATATGAATCGTACTGTCCAAGGAGTGGTGTCTGGCTCCTAAACAGAACAGCACAAGTCACAACAAGTCTAAAATGATAAAATGAAGCTCTGCTATGTATTCTACATAATTCTAAGTCAATCTAGGCCAAAGTCAACTCTTGGTCAACTTTGGTCAACCCTAGAAGTCAAACTAGGTCAACCTTGTCTAAACTAGGCTAAATTAGTCTAGTCAAGTCTAGCTTAGTCTATACTAGGACACACAAGCCTATACTAGCTAGTACACACCACTACAAGGCTATGCAAGCCTGAACCAAGCCTATCCCAACTATATCACATATCACAACATAGCTATATGCTATACAACTAGCATACACTCAAACATGTCTAACTTATCATCAATATACATATATATATAGATACTTACATTAGGCATTCCATTTTACATGGATATACATATGCCTAATTACATACATTACACTATATATATATACATATATGTACAGACATTCACATATAGTATATACCTACATGTATAATAAGAGAGAGGGAAGCATGTGTGCTTGTGGCTGTGGCATTTGAGCAGGAAACAATATGGCAGTGAACAAGTGAGCTGTGTGGGTGTGTGATCAGGTATTAATGCAGGAAATAACAATGTGACAGTGTGACAGTTAATCAGTGAAATAACAATGTGACAGTACATATAAGAGTTGTGTGTGTGTGGGTAGCATACAGGAAATATAATAATCAGTGAAGGGTGATCATGAACAATGTGTGTGAGTTTACAACTAAAGTGCAGGAAATATCAAATGTGACAGGAAAGTGAAGTTCAAGTGCACAGGAACATAGGTGACAGTGAGAGTATCACATTGAATATGCAGGAATTAAAAAGTGAAGAGTGCACATGCTAAGTATGCAGGAAAAATTAAGTAATTGAAGGAGAGGGCAGGAAATAAAAAGTGTACAGCAGTAAACAAAAGTGTGTGAGCAAAACAATTAAAGGACTGCAAAAAGGAAAGGAAGGGAGATTACTTCATGTTATCAAAACAGTTATGAATACTGAAATCTCAGTTTCAGTCCAACAAACTCAGGTTTTTGTGAACTATCAACATACATTTAACAACCAATCCCATTTCTCAGGTTTTCAAATTAACCCAAACCAACTCAGTTTACCATGTATGTATTACAATGTTGTGAATGATAATGAGTAAACTCAGTTAAACAAACTAGAATGAAACTCAGGTTTTAGGAGATTAGACATGGCATACAATCTCAGGTTTATACATTAACCATGGGACTTTAAACCTATCACAAGTATCATTAACCCCTTTCAAATAAAAACTGGAAGAAATTCTCAGGTTTCCTTTACCAGATAATTCAGCAATGAAGGAGGTCATTAAAACAGAAATCAACTCTTGTGAAAACAACTAACTGATTCTCATATATTTGCCAATGTTAACACATGGATTCATTAGGAAGAAAGAAACAATTCATGAACATCTTGAACTGGAACTAAGTTTATGAAAACCAATGGCTAGGGATTCAACCCCAGCTCTCAAAATCAAACCCAAAACTGGACATAATCCCAGGTATGCATACCAGACAATGCAAGAGTGAAAGGGGAATCACTAAAACTAGAAATTGAACATTACTGTTATGCTTGAATTCAAAAAATCAGATATCAAACCATATACTTCCCATTCACAGTCCACAACCCTCCAAACATTCTAGGATTTGATTCACATGTGGGTAGCATATAGGAAAACACATTATAACTTTAAAACATGCATTTAACACTAATTTACAGGCTAATTAATCTATTAAAACTCATGTTTAAAAGTCTGGAAATATAATCACTGATACTACATTTCAGAAAAAAAGAAAAGAGTGGCAAATACTAATGAATTGATTTAAAACCTAAAAACAGAGGTTGGTATCTAATAATCATAATTAATACATGCTACACAACTTGTTTGTGTCCATGAAATTGGACACAAATGTGTCCACACAACTGTGCACCAAGACAGTGCCTACAGTGCAGTGTCCTCATGCACGTGTGCACAAGGCTCGTGTGCACAACAGGGGTCGAACTCAATCTCGTGCTCATTAGCATAGGTTAACCACCCATAGGGCTATCCATAGGATGCCCTGCACCGCCGTGTCGTGTCGCACAGGCGTGTCCACGCACGCGTATCAGAACGAAAGAATACACACAGCACAGAACAAAGAGTGACTCGTGCGTCGAGGATTTCTCGCTCGAAATGCCACGTGGGCCCATGAAACTTGACACCTGGAGTATCAGTGGGTGCCCCGTGGCTCCCACAAAGTTTCGTGTCCAGAGGGTTTGTGTCGTGTCCGCTACAGGGCCCGATAGGCAGGGGATCCCTGTAGCAGCGCGCGGCCGTGTGCACGCGCGTGTCCACAGTAAGAAATTGACACAGGACGACATGGAAACTAGGACACAAGGACAAGAAACCAAAGGGTGGACCTAAAACCAATTTCCTATTCAAAGAGAATGGGTTAACATGATCGACCTGCCCTCTGTGGCATTTGATCGAACACCCTGTCCAGGACACTGATACGTGTCTAGAATGGACACGAATCATTCGATACTGGACACGAATCCATTCCAGACCTTAGGGGGATCACTTAGGGTTCCTATTGATGAAGATTAATAGGGGTTTAATGGAGTAATGAGGGTTATACCTATTGATGCACAATGAATAGAAAAGCCCTCAAATGGAAGAAACTCCTCAAGCCTCCAAGCTCCACAAATTGTTATTTCCCTATAAATAAAATATACCAGCAGCAAGAGGGGGAAAATTAGGTCCTAATAGAATTGGTTTAAAGGAAAAAGGATTTGAAATGGATTTCTTATGATTTTTGAAAGATGGAAACTCACCTTCCTCCTTAGAAATTTGCTAGAACCCTAAAAGAGGCTAGCCCTAAAAACTATGAGGGATTAAATAGGGGGGGAATCCCTAGGTTCAGCTAGGGTGGCTGACCACTTGGCTTTGGGTTAGGGTTGAGCTAGGTTTGGCTAGTCCTAACTAGTTTAGTCACAAAATGACTTGTGTAATCACAAGCCATTTAACAAATAACTTGATTTCTGAAATCCTAATTCAAGTTCTAATAAATCACTAACCACTAACTTGAGTCACACTAGGTTAGACTAGGGTCCACTTGACCTAACCAAGCTCAACTAACTATGGTTAGTTCCTAGGTTAGTCTACAAGAGTCCAAACTAGCCAAAAATCAATCTAGTCCAAACAATGTCAAAATAAATCCCAAAAATTCAAATAAATTCTATTAAATCTAAATAATAATTAATAATCCCAAATAATTCTTAAAATTACAAAAATCACTAAAATACCCCTCAGTCTGGAAATGAACACTAGCAAGGCACCAAATCATAAGTCGTGAGTTTAAATAGTTTAAAAATAATTAAAAATCACTAAAAATCATAACATGAAATAAATACCATTAAATAATAATTATAATTACAAAATTTCAAAATTACCCTCTTCTGAAAAACTGGGTGTTACAATCCTACCCACCTTACAAAAATTTTGTCCTCGAAATTAAAATGGTAGTAGTCCTTCTAGGTCATACACCCCACAATCAAAGTTTCAAACATACCGTCAGATAATCATATGCGTCTGTCCAAAATCATGATACTCAGAATCTTCGTCGTGCTAGTGAGCATGGCTACGATAATCACAGAGTCCTTGACTAAGGTACGTATCCTTAGGTTCATGGTATTTAAAATTTTCGCATTGCCGCATGCGACGGCAAAAACCTTAAATTCTCATACCCGAAAAATACATCCAAAATCTGACTATATGTCCTCACTATGCCAACTAACACGACCATCAAAGATTCTAGATCCCATATCCGAGGTGACCTAGCCCATATGATTTTCTCAGAAGAAAAAAAAACATAACGAAACACCAGATCAAACTTATCAACAATGAGGAAACAGATAGAAATAGATGGAATAGAATTTCAGGATAGGTATAATGAGACAAGGTAGAATGGAATCAAGAAGATCAGAACCTGCTAGCACCCCTCCTACTGCCTGAGCATCCTCAAGTGTCATGGCGTAAGCTCGTCCTTGCTGGCCACCCCTGGCCTGCTGCTGATGCTGTGTGAACCTCTGTTGCTGAGTCTGTAATACTGGTCCTCTCTGCTGGCCTGCTGGAGCTCTGACTCCTCCTTCCTGGACTGCTCATCCCATGCGGCACTCCCTCATCTGGTGGTCTGCTGAACCATACACTAGGCACAGGCCCAGCCTCTTCCTGCACTCACTGGTAATATGCCCAGACCTCCTACAGTAGCCACAAATGGTAACCTGCCTCTGGCCCTGCTGATGCTGCCTCGGCTGCTGCTGATGATGAACTGGCCTCTGCTGGATCGGCTGAGGCTGGAACTGCATCGGCTGCTGATACTGAAAGTGAGGCCTCTTGGCCTGGCCTCCGCTGCTGCTACTACCCCCAACTGGGTCTCTCCCTCTCTTGAGCCTAAGCTCAAGGTCATCCTCTGCAGCTAGTGCGTCCACCAGTATCTCCTCAAATGTAGTACCGCGGGCGTTCTTGGTGTAGGACTTGACCTCCTTTACCAAGCCCTTCGGAACCTCCGGGCCTTCGTCGCCTCTGACAAGTCCTCTACAAATCTGCCCAGGCGGCAGAACTCTCCTGCATACTCCTCCACGGACTGACTCCCCTGAACTAGGGCCTCGAACTGAGTCTCGAGGGCTTCCAGCGCTGCCTCTGGAAAGAACTTCTCCTTGAACAGCTTCTTGAATGCTGCCCAAGTCTGTCCTGCTGTGCCGACCCTCGGGTCGGTCTGGTACCATGTCCGAGCCAGATCCTGCATCATGCTGGCTGCTGCCTCTATCTGGATCCTCGCCGGAATCTCAGCCAGCCTGAAAATCTCCTCCATATGCTCGATCCACTCATCGGCATACAGGATCCCCTCTGTCCCGCGAAAGTCCCTCGGGTGCATCTTCTGGAAGTCCTGGATGCCTTTCTCCCGGGGCTGGTGCGGCTGCTGGACTGCTGCTGGCTGAGCCGCTACTCTCTCCACTGCTGTCACTGCCAGCTCAATGCCTCGAGTGAGCTCTGCCGTCTGCCTCTGCTGCTGTCCCTGCTGACCCTCCATGTACTGTTGAAGAAGGCTAGCAGCTGCGCTGCGTCTATCGTCCCTGGAGGTGGCTGCTGGTAAGGATCCTCTAGAAAAATAGGGTCCTGCCTCCGAGCCGGTGGGTGCATGTCCCCTGCTGCGGCTGCCGAGGTCTCCACACGAGCTGAGGTGGCAAGAGCTGCGGTCTCCTGGCCTCGCCGTGCTGGCTGAGAGGTAGCAGTCCCCTCTATAGCATCCTCAGGAACGATACGCTGTGATCGAGTCTCTACCATCCTGAAGATAGACAAACAAGAGTATCAATTTCTGAGAAAGAAGCGAAATAACAAAGGCGGACAATTTATAATTCAAAGGATCAGCTGACAAAAGGATTTAGATGGCAATAAAAGAAATTTTCCTAAAGTGATTGAGTATCTTAAAATTAATGTCCTATATCCTATAGCAGGCTGTAGTGATACTCTAATTCGAATACCACTACACTTCTAGTCTCGACCTGCATGGGCCACCACTAAAAACGTGTCACGACCCGCACCCACTGTGAGGGTACGAGAACGTAACAACGCCTAGCCTACGCCGCAGTGTCGGCGGTAGAACGCTGTCCTAGGTCAACATACATCTAACAATATCTATCTAAACAGTTTATACTCCCCGAAATGGGGGTGACAATAGCAATAGTAAACTCAATCACAACTAAGGGAGAGATAGCACGATATGAAATAGAACTCAAGGAAATGAAATAGATAAAAGTAGACTAAGATAATCCCAGCAATACAAGGTCTAGATAAAAGAATATACAAAACTGATCTCCAAAAAAAGAGTCTAACTAGAACATGATCCAACTACAAGAGATAAAAGCCTAACTATCTAGTCTAGGCAGTCGAGGGAAAGTCCTCAGCTACTGCTGGATCCTCCTGAGGGTCCAGCTCACAGGTGTCATCTAAGGCTGCCCCATAGTAGGTGTCCAGGCAAGCCTCCTCCTCGTCCTCTGTAATATTTTCAACAGGTCCAGTCAGGACAGGAGCGAGCACAGTACATCTCAACAATTCATAGCAGGTTAGAAAATATGAACATGCAGTAAAGTAAGATACAAGTACTGAAAGAAGTGCAGTATAAATAGAGAGAGAACTGTAATAGAAATATCTAATATAAATAGAGAGCTAACATGTGGCTAGTGAGTCAGAGTACAATATGAACATGTAAATGGCCTGGGATGATTCTGATGCTACACTATGGAATGATTCTGATGCTACACTACTGGTATATTATTCACATGTCCATTTATACTCCCCCGTACCCCCAATCAATACACAAGGATCCAGCCAGGTTATGTTATATGATGCTATGTAACAGACCCCGAAGGTGGTAGACCCCGAAGGTGATAAGCCCCCGAAGGTGATAGACCCCGAAGGTGATAGATAGTAGTCCCATAAATGGGATAAGGATTCTAGGAAGACTCTGTGATCACAAGAGTATAAGTCACAAGTGATCGAAGAATCAACGAAGCATAGTGATACGCTATGTAGGTGAAACGCACAGAACATAGAGTACCCGATGCTCCCTAAGGATAACATCTCAAGAAGGGATCCATATAGTACCAATCCGTGTGACCAACGTGCCAGTACAAGTAAAGTAATCTACTGCAGGAAATAATTCTAAGCAGGATATGAAATGATCAGAGAATGTACTCGCCTGTATCTGAGTGTCCGATATGAATCGTACTGTCCAAGGAGTGGTGTCTGGCTCCTAAACAGAACAGCACAAGTCACAACAAGTCTAAAATGATAAAATAAAGCTCTGCTATGTATTCTACATGATTCTAAGTCAATCTAGGCCAAAGTCAACTCTTGGTCAACTTTGGTCAACCCTAGAAGTCAAACTAGGTCAACCTTGTCTAAACTAGGCTAAATTAGTCTAGTCAAGTCTAGCTTAGTCTATACTAGGACACACAAGCCTATACTAGCTAGTACACACCACTACAAGGCTATGCAAGCCTGAACCAAGCCTATCCCAACTATATCACATATCACAACATAGCTATATGCTATACAACTAGCATACACTCAAACATGTCTAACTTATCATCAATATACATATATATATAGATACTTACATTAGGCATTCCATTTTACATGGATATACATATGCCTAATTACATACATTACACTATATATATATATATATATACATATATGTACAGACATTCACATATAGTATATACCTACATGTATAATAAGAGAGAGGGAAGCATGTGTGCTTGTGGCTGTGGCATTTGAGCAGGAAACAATATGGCAGTGAACAAGTGAGCTGTGTGGGTGTGTGATCAGGTATTAATGCAGGAAATAACAATGTGACAGTGTGACAGTTAATCAGTGAAATAACAATGTGACAGTACATATAAGAGTTGTGTGTGTGTAGGTAGCATACAGAAAATATAATAATCAGTGAAGGGTGATCATGAACAATGTGTGTGAGTTTACAACTAAAGTGCAGGAAATATCAAATGTGACAGGAAAGTGAAGTTCAAGTGCACAGGAACATAGGTGACAGTGAGAGTATCACATTGAATATGCAGGAATTAAAAAGTGAAGAGTGCACATGCTAAGTATGCAGGAAAAATTAAGTAATTGAAGGAGAGGGCAGGAAATAAAAAGTGTACAGCAGTAAACAAAAGTGTGTGAGCAAAACAATTAAAGGACTGCAAAAAGGAAAGGAAGGGAGATTACTTCATGTTATCAAAACAGTTATGAATACTGAAATCTCAGTTTCAGTCCAACAAACTCAGGTTTTTGTGAACTATCAACATACATTTAACAACCAATCCCATTTTTCAGGTTTTTCAAATTAACCCAAACCAACTCAGTTTACCATGTATGTATTACAATGTTGTGAATGATAATGAGTAAACTCAGTTAAACAAACTAGAATGAAACTCAGGTTTTAGGAGATTAGACATGGCATACAATCTCAGGTTTATACATTAACCATGGGACTTTAAACCTATCACAAGTATCCTTAACCCCTTTCAAATAAAATCTGGAAGAAATTCTCAGGTTTCCTTTACCAGATAATTCAGCAATGAAGGAGGTCATTAAAACTGAAATCAACTCTTGTGAAAACAACTAACTGATTCTCATATATTTGCCAATGTTAACACATGGATTCATTAGAAAGAAAGAAACAATTCATGAACATCTTGAACTGGAACTAAGTTTATGAAAACCAATGGCTAGGGATTCAACCCCAGCTCTCAAAATCAAACCCAAAACTGGACATAATCCCAGGTATGCATACCAGACAATGCAAGAGTGAAAGGGGAATCACTAAAACTGGAAATTGAACATTACTGTTATGCTTGAATTTAAAAAATCAGATATCAAACCATATACTTCCCATTCACAGTCCACAACCCTCCAAACATTCTAGGATTTGATTCACATGTGGGTAGCATATAGGAAAACACATTAGAACTTTAAAACATGCATTTAACACTAATTTACAGGCTAATTAATCTATTAAAACTCATGTTTAAAAGTCTGGAAATATAATCACTGATACTACATTTCAGAAAAAAGGAAAAGAGTGGCAAATACTAATGAATTGATTTAAAACCTAAAAACAGAGGTTGGTATCTAATAATCATAATTAATACATGCTACACAACTTGTTTGTGTCCATGAAATTGGACACAAACGTGTCCACACAACTGTGCACCAAGACAGTGCCTACAGTGCAGTGTCCTCGTGCACGAAGACACTTTTGTGACATTTTTTAGCGACGTTACTATTCGTCACTAAAAATTTACTTCGTTAATAAATGTCGCTAAAAGCGTCGCTAAATGCTGACGTGGCAATACGTGGCACCAAATCTGATGTCAGCTCGTTGTCGCTAAAACGTCGCAACAGTGCCGCTAAACGGCGACCACAAGATAACGTCGCCTTATACGTCGCTAATTAGTGTCAACAAACAAACGTCGCAAATAACGTAGCTAAGTAGCGACATTAATAACGTCGCCAAATAACATCGCCCTAGCGACGTTTTGCGATATTTTCTCGTTTAGCAACACGTTTTTTTTCCGTCGTTTCCAAAACGTCGCCCAAAATGTCGCTAAATTCATTTAGAGACGTTTTCACCGAGTTTAGCGACGTTTTGAAACGTCTCTAATATGACAAATTTTTGTAGTGATAGTGAGGATATGTATATACTTGATATATGATATCTATATGTATGTGTTAGGGTGATACTATATGGGTAAGGATATATGTGATATATATGTAATGTATATTATATAACTAAGTTTGTGTGCCTTGTTAGCTATGTGGTTTAGCTATGTGCCTTGATTTAGGCTATGTGTTAGATAGCAATGGTACTAGTATACTTGATTGTTTAGGCCATAGACTTGTTTAGACCTAGAATTGACTAATCTAGACTAGTTTGACCATTGTTGACCAAACCCTTGCTAGTTTGACCGTATTAGACTAGTTGCCCTAGTTTGACTAGATTATTGACCAGAGTTGACCAAGAGTTGACTTTGACCTAGATTGGCTTAAACTCATGTAGATTGTACTATAATTTCAATTACCATATAAATTGAACTCTTTATAACCTGTGTTGCTTTAACTAGGACTCTGTGACTCTAGTTGGCCATCTTTTCATATCATCTGTTCAGGGTACCAGGCGAGTACATTCTCTGACCGTTTCATACTTGCTAGAACTTATATTCTTGCTCTAGATTACTTTACTTGACGCTGTCACGTTGGTAACACGGATTGGTACTATATGGATCTTTTCATGAGATGTTATCCCCCTCAGATGCGTCAGATACTTCATGTCATGTTTGTTTCACTTACATCATGTATCTCTATGCTTTCACTATTCATGTATACTCTTGTGATTAATGTACTCTCATGTTTACAGAGCCCTCATGAATCAATTTTACGTGCTCTCATTTATGAGGCAGCGAAATCATGAATCTTAACATAACTTGTCTCGATACTTGTATATTTATTGGGGATGGGGGAGTAGAAATAATCATGTGAATAATTCCAAAGTAATGTAGTCATGAATCAACTCTGTAGTATAGCCATAAATCATTTCCAGCTGTTCACATGTCTATCTTGTACTCTAAATCACTAATCACTGATAGTTTCTTACTTATAGTAGATATTTCCATTACAGTTATCTATTTTACTTCATGTACATTCCTTCAGTTATTCATGTATCTTACTCTATTGCATGTTTTATATTTTCTGACATGATATGAACTACGTGAGAAATATTGTGCTCGTTCCTGTCCTGACTGGACCTGTTGAAAATATTGCAGGTAACATAGAGATTCACAGCTAGCCTAGAGGACCAGTAGAGCTTGGAGTAGATTGCTAGTCTATGGTTTAGTTTTCTCTGTTGGAACTTGTATTGTAATAAGTGGAGATTTGAGTTGTATTTGAGATTGTTTGAGATATTATTATTTTAGAAGTTTATTTAAGTTGTTGCTTTGAGTTTAGTATAGACTTATGTGTTATCCTATTATGCTTAGACTGTGATTAAGTTATATCATATCTTATACTTGTCCTCCGTTCGGAGTTAAGATTTATGACAGGTACATTATATATATTGCTTGAGTTGTTTTTTATATAGTAACCTTGTACAGCATTCTACCATCGGTTCTGCGATGTAGGATGGACGTACCCACTTCTCGTGCCCTACACAGGGTGCGGGTCGTGACAACTTCGTATAATGTGCCTCTGTCAGAATTTTTTTCTGCGTTCGGCAGTTTCAGGAATACAGAGCCTTCCTTTTAGTAGCATCGTCCCATCTCCGTCTTCCGCAAAGTCAGTCGCTCTTTCTGTTGAAATCAGCTCGCGCATCTTCTTCAGGAATGAATCATCCTTCTGTGCGATCTTTATTTTGCTAAGCAGGCTCGATCCTAACTTCAACTGAGCTAGGTACAGGTGTCAAAAATCAATTCCGAGTTCGATACCCATCGCTTCAAGGTCTTGCCGTATCTCATTATTTATGGCCAGTGATCCCATAAACATTCTGCTAAGCGTGTCAGCTACAATATTTCCCTTGCCTGGCATATACTCGATCGTTAGCTCGTAATCTTTTATGAGTTCGAGCCAATGTCGCTGCCGTAGGTTAAGTTCTCGTTGCGTAACAAGTATTTCAGGCTTTTATGATCTGTGTAGATTCTGTAAGCCACACCATAGAGGTAGTGCCGCCAGATTTTCAATGCAAACACGATCGCTGCCAATTCTAGGTCATGTATTGGATAGTTTTTCTTGTGCTGCTTCAACTGCCGTGAAGCGTAGGAGATGACTTTATCTCTCTGTATGAGTACGCACCCGAGGCCAGTTCCCGATGCGTCGCTGAATATCTGAAAGCCTTCTGGACTATCTGGAAGTGTAAGGATTGGAACTAAAATGAGCCGTTGCTTCAACTCTTGAAAGCTGGATTCACAGTCGTCACTCCACTCAAATACTACTCCCTTCTGGGTGAGGCGAGTTAGAGGCGACTCTAGTTTTGAAAAGCTCAGCACAAATCTTCGGTAGTAGCCCACTAAGTCCAGGAAACTCCGAATATCGCTAGCCGAGGTAGGTCGTTTCCAATCTACCACTGCTTCAATCTTCTTTGAGTCCACCGCGATACCTTCGACAGAGATTACATGTCCGAGGAATGTCACACTACTCATCCAGAACTCGTATTTACTCCGCTTGGCATATAATTTGTTTTCACACAGAGTCTGCAATACCGTCTTCAAGTGTTCTGCATGCTCTTCTCGATTCTTTGGGTAGATCAGGATATCGTCGATGAACACGACTATAAATTTATCGATTTGGGGTCGGAAGACTCGGTTCATCAGATCTAAGAAAGCGGCTGGGGCATCGTCAAACCGAACGGCATGACTAGGAATTTATAATGACCATATCGAGTACGGAAGGCAGACTTCGATACGTCGTCGGACTTGATCTTCAACTGATGATAGCCTGAACGTAGATCAATTTTTAAAAATATTGATGTACCTTGCAGTTGGTCAAACAAGTCATCGATTCGTGGTAAGGGATACTTGTTTCGCACAGTCGCCTTGTTGAGTTCCCGATAGTCGATGCATAATCGCATCGATCCATCCTTCCTTTTCACAAATAGTACGGGAGCTCCCCACTGAGAGACGCTAGGGTGAATAAATTTGTGGTCTAGCAACTCTTGTAATTGCACCTTCAGTTTCTTCAGTTCTGCTGGAGCCATTCGGTAAGGCGCCTTTGATATCGACCGTGTATTCGGAAAGGTGTCGATGCTGAATTCTATTTCTCGATCCGGTAGCATTTCGGGCATCTCGTCAGGGAAAACGTTGTGGAAATATGCCACAACATCAGTCTGTATTGTGTTTGGAATATCCTTCCTCGTATCTTGAACTGATGCTAAGTATCCCGCACAGCCGGAACGCAACATACGCCTCGCTGAGATTGTCGATACCATCATTGCCGTCTTCGAGATCATACCATACGAATAAGAGAACTCTGTCTCGCCAGAAAGACGAAACACCACTCTCTTGTCCGCGCACTCGATTGTTCATGACAAGTGCCCAACCAATCCATGCCCAGGATTATGTCGTACACTTTGATGTATAGTACGACGGCATCCATAGATAGATTTCTTTTCCCGATGCAAATATGACCATCCCTACAAATAAAGTTCGTAAGCATATCGACACCCGATGGAGTGCTAATGCTAATGTCCATATCTAGTAACTGCGTGGTTATTTTATTTTTTTTGTAAAATCAGCAGATATAAAACTATGCATCGCACCCGAATCGAATAGTACTCGAGCAGGTATATTTTTGTAGAGTAATATACCTGTTACAACAGTATCGGACGCGAATGCATCGTCCCGAGTTAATGCATAAACTCAGCCTTGAGCTCCATGGCATTGATTTTGTGGGTTGACGGGCACCGCATTTGCGTCTTGCAGTATAGGCGCTTTATATTGATTCGGAACGTTCCTTAGTGGGTTGTTTTGATTCGGAATATTTTTCGGACAATATATAACTATATGGCCTACCTCGCCATACTTGTAGCAAGATCTCGTGACACAATCGGTGTTTCGGTGCCCACGCCTACCACATCTGCTAGAGTATTGTCCACCATGGCCCCGGTCATCAAATGTGTTCGGACATTTTGATACTCCCGATCCCCCGGCATCGTTAGGACGCTTGTTGAAATGGTTATGGATGACAGGCACGGCTCTTTGCGACATACGGCCAAAGACACATTCACTATCGAGAGCGGTATCGTAGGATTCGCGGTAGGTTCAACACCTTTGATTCATGGCGTCCCTTCGCAGTTCGTCATTTACGCCTTGTTGGAAGGTTCACACCATGCTTCCTTGTTGGGCAGAAAGGCGCCGACAAACTTCGCCAGTTTCGAGAAGCTTGAGTCATAATCGTCGACTGACATATTTCTTTGTCGCAACATCATGAATTTGTCTTCTTTTTGCCTACGGACGGTGCGAGGAACGTACTGCTCAATAAATGCTTCCTTGAACATTTTCCAGGAAATCGTGGTATCGGTATCGGCTTCGTAGATTTCCTGCTTCTTAGCTGCGCACCAGTCGTAAGCCCTCTGTTATAGCTGTAACGTCGCACATGTTATCCTCTGGGACCCTTCAATGTTAAGCAGATTAAATAAGTCCTCAATCTCTGCGAGCCACCCCACTATCACATCAGGATCTGCTCGACAATTGAATTTAGGTGGGTTCATCTTGCGGAACTCCTTTGCTTTGAACAAGGCAGAAGAGTTTATCATTTGTGGTTCAGCTTCTTCCTCGATTTTATCTTGAACATCTTGCCTCTCTTCGGATACCACGACCGTTGCTTTGGTATTGCCCACCATCTTGTTCACTATCTGAGTCAGGGTGTCCATCTACTTCTGTTGCGCATTAAATTGGGCTTTGATTTGTATCTGAAGCTGTTGCTGCTACAGCTCCATCAAATGTAGCATTTTCTCTATCGCCGTCTCGCTAGGGCCAATACTCTTTGAGCTCGACATACTATCCACAGTTTGGCTTGTTGTGCCGGGATTGTTCTTATTTTTCTTAGTCATTCCTACAAAACAGAGTAAACCCGTTAGTATTTTTCAAAAATATCTACGGGCTTACCTGTATAAAACTTTTATTTCACGCAGCATGTCGACAAGCATTCAATCGAGCGATCGCAACGAACATTCCAACAATGAAACATCTTTCGAAAATCGGAGGAAACATAACTGTGCTTTAATACCAATTTGTCACGCCCCGAGTCGACAAACCGTTCGTCCTCGGTGTTATTTTGTCGAATCGATCGTCCTCGCTAAGGCGTGATACCATACGAGTCTAGAATTACACTCGTACAAGGCAAGAACGTTACGTTGATTTTTATATTGAAATACCAAGTTGAAACTTCACAAATCACATCAAATTGAGACGCAGTATAGGAAGATAGAAATATGCTTTTTCATTCATAGCTTGCAACGAAGTGCAAGTCGTAATTACATTGGATGCCGTTACGTCTACATTGATTGAAACAAAAGAAATATACTCGACAAGCTGCCTGAACTAACACTTATCGTTCCATATATTCGCCCTTTTATACATAAACTTCGATTGAATTGGCTTCAAAATACTTCAGTATAGGAAGAGCTTCAAAACGCCTCTCCGTACTTCAGCTTCAGTTTAGAGCTCCCGCCTCACCTGGGGAATTGGGGGAGGGTGTTAGCACACTTGCTAAGTGGACGAAACGAACCCACTCGTCTAAACCGACTCTAATTATTAAGGTAGACATGCTTTAGAGTTTTCTTTCTATTTAGAACTAAATTAATTCAGTTCATATCGATAGCCATCTTTAAAGTAATAAAGCATACAGTAAAACATAGCGATTATTCACAGTTCTTACCATGGCCATGCTCGTCCCTGCATAAAAATAGAGATAATACTTACTACCTGCATAAGATAATAGGTGAGCATGCTACTATCTTATATACGCGGTCACTGGTGTTATACACCACTTGGGACTATCTCAACGACATTTCGACCCGTTCAGTCTAGGTTGCAATCCTGACTGACTGTCCCGTAAAGCATCAGTGCCGAAGCACGATTATTCATTTCCCTAGGTCGATTCGATACCGATGCCTTGGATACCGATTCGAGGAAAATTAAACTTGTGCACAAGCTGTCCATGACCATGCCAATGCGTGAACAGTTTAATATATGCAAACAGATTTGTATAGCGCGGACAGTATTGAACTACATTATCATTTCTTCTAACTCATGTAATGATTCATCCGTACTCCCGATTTAACGTCCCGTAGGCACCAAATTGCCCGAGGCATCATAACCCATGATCGGCGTTTTATATTATTTTGCAGCACGTGAAATAGTCTATCTTTTTACTATAACCTTAAACTTTCTCGTTTATGTGCAAAACTTGTATTTTCATAGTAGATTACTCTAAATCGATACGTTTTTTTTCTGAGTTCTTGACCCTAGTGGATTGGCATGCATTTAACTTGGCATCATCGATTTGAATGAATTTGAGGCAAAGGAATTTCGTTTGCGGGACAGAGTAGAAAAGAAGGGGACTAATCACCCACCAAGTTCTTTGATCGTGCCGACCGTCGAAGCACTTCGCAACGTACAAGCTTTAGTTACGCGAGCTCCTGCAATGGCACCAACATTTAGTTAGGATTCCTTCTTTATTCTTTTGCTTCGAAATTCGTAGATTGCATTCAGAAAATGACGCGAAAGCACTTTCATCAAAACCAAACAGCAAAAAGCTCCAAGAAAACCATACAGCGGTCCGGTCCCGTCGAAGGGACTCTTATATAGAGCTCACTCACCGAGACGCAGCCCGCTGCATCTAGGACTTATTCCAACAGAAGTTGTTCCATGAGTTGGATCGATTCTCGTAACATCCTTCCAAATCGATTTGATCGATGCCGCAAGGTGTTATCGTTTACCAAGCTTAGCGATCGAGTCAGATGGCCATCTAAGTTCCCGACTGATATGACTCGGCGCAAGCATATTTTGAAGTCCGTCGCCTATCGAAAGCGGGGCACTATAGCAACCTCCCGGTGATTCATAACAATCCCCTATTCCAAGAAGATGACATCGATCAAGGAATATATGTCGATTCAGTTAAGGGTAGCCAATTGTGGGATTCAGAGGAGAGAGCCCTAATGTCAAATTTCCCACAAAATAATGAGGCCAAAATTGAAAGGGCTACTGTCCCATCTACTTTACCCCACGTCATGACTGTCTATATGACAGGGCGTAGAAACGAAGGAAAGGAAGAAGCCTAGGCCCCAAATCTTCTATATCGCATCGATACCTTAAAGGCAGGGCTTCAAACTCTTACCACCTCCATGCAGGCCTTAACACAGGTCGTGCTCGATATCAGGACAAGTTTAGTTGCTCGTCCTCTGACAAGGGCTTCTACATCCGCAAGTCATGACCCAGGAACTAATGGGTAATCAAATGTACCACCCCAATGTGTACCCTCGGGAATAGGTCATCATACTCTGCCTCGGTCGTCTGCTCCCTTGGGAACATATCATCACACCCTGCCTCGGTCGTCCACTCCCTCCTCAACCGAGGAATTGTTCGAGCTGGTAAAGGACCTACGCACTCATGTTGAGGCTAAAGATAAATATGAGGAGCGTCAGAAGCCAGGCAATCCTACCCTCCTGAATGGAATAACGTGGTTTATCCCCCAAATATAAACCACAAACGCTGACTCCATTTGGCGAAAAGGAGTCTCTCCGTCGATATTTGACATACTTTGCCTCCATGATGGGACACTTTCCAAAAGATGACGCCTTGCTCACAAGTCTATTCATCAGGGCATTAAAGTGAGTGGCTTACGAATGGTTCTGCAGTTGTCACGCCCCAGAACCAGAATACTGGAGAGCGGGGGCAGACATAGCCAGCTACGTATATTGAAATGGAAACCACCTCGATATACGGTCATGGCTGTCTAGATATATGAGGGTTTACTACAAGCCAACAGTCTCCTATGGTCATGAACAAGCCTAATGTCTCAATCACAAGCAAGTAAGTAAGGTCGCAAGATGTATGATCATTAAATATACAATAATAAGGCGTCCCAAATATTACATATTCAGCTGATCATGATGCTAGTCGTTACAAAATGTTAGGACTAGCAAGAGTTTAGTCGTACATGATTAACCCTAGGATTTGTTAATCATGTTTACAGCCCGTAGGCAGACAGTAAGTAAAAGTGCATCGAGCTAACAGGTGCTCGTCGGCTAAACGCCTCAAAAGAATAGTTTTACAATAAAGTGGGCAAGACAAAAAGGAAAACCCACTCTTGGCCCGGGTTCTGTCTAGTTGTCACCATTGGGCTGGAAGCTTGGTAGATCCTCGGGAGCTGCTCCAAAATCTGGCCACACAAAACCAGCTGGGTCAACCCCAGAAAGAGCAAGTGCCACAAGGGGGCCACGAAATAAGAACAAAAGCCAGCAATTAGCACAAGAAAATCTAATATTAACACTAGAACTTATGAAAACATGTCAGGATGATATACGACGAGATAACCATGGATCTATTCCGATAGCCAGGTTACAACCCGTAAACCAAACAAGGACCGGGGTTGTAACCCTTCATCTGAACAGAACTTGGTTTCCCACCATTTATCGGCAAGATAATAATGTGAGAAATTAAGACAGGAAGCAATCTTGTACTGGATCAAGACATAACTAGACTGGTTATACCTCATTCAATCAATCACGACCAAGCATATACTACGGCTTACTACTTTAACTAACTAGGGTTATCACAGACCTAATTACTAACAAGATGCAGTGAGATGATTCCACAGCCACAAACCCTGCAGACCATCCAGGTTACCCAGGTCGAAAGTTAGGGGTTGAATTCTGGTGGGTACATCGTCCAGGAAACGCATGTACCCTTAAGTGACTTAGAAGGTGCAACACATGACAGTGTGCTGGAAATGTGCCCTACTCGACGGCAGGCTACAGATCCCAAGAGCGCCCAGGTAACGGGATTGCCTGTAGCTGTGTCATCTCTTCATGACTACTGTATTAATCTAGTTATTAGCCTTAATCCATTTTGGTAGGTACCCCTGACCGTGGTACTCAGGAGTCCCATCCTAGACATGATGCAAGACAGGACAAGTGGATTTAACAAGCAAGCAAGAAAGAACTACCCACGGTGTCAAGGCAGGTCAAGCTAAGTTAGCCGTCGCAACAGCATTAAGTTATCAAGTCATGCTACAAGTCAGGAGTGCGCCGCCATGGGCCACTATCAAGTTATCAAGTCACAAGGATTAATTACAAGTTACAAGTTAGGTGTGCACCCCACTGGGTCACCAGCAAGGAGATCAGAGAATACCAGGATCATAATTCACAGAAAAATCCCGAAAACCGTACTAGTCATAAACAATTACTTGTAAATCGTGTTAGGCCGTGTCGGGTCGAGATAGTCGTGTTGTGTTGAACAAGATCTCAGGAAACCCAATCCACAAAAGAGAAACCAAGTCGAGAAATAAAACCAATACTCCAAGAGCCAATGGGTTTAAGCAAGGGGCCAGGGGGGTTGGGCATACTTGCAAGAGCACGCACGCAGGGGAGCATACACGCAAAAGCACGCAAGCAGGAGAGCAGCGTACGCACAAAAGCACGCACGCAGGAGAGCAGCGTACGCACAAAAGCACGCACGCAGGAGGAAGCATACACGCAAAAGCACGCACGCAAGGGACCAGCGTACGCACAAAAGCACGCACGTAGGAGAGCAGCGTACGCACAAAGCACGCACGCAGGGGAGCATACACTCAGGACATGCGTACGCTCAAGTCAGGACACGCTCAAGTCTGCGTACCAGGGCACGCTCAAGTCTGCGTACGCAAGAGACACGCTTCCAACAGGAAGCGTACCCAAGTCTGCGTACGCAAGAGACACGCTTCCAACAGGAAGCGTACCCAAGTCTGCGTACACAAGAGACACGCTTCCAACAGGAAGCGTGCCCAAGTCTGCGTACGCAAGAGACACGCTTCCAACAGGAAGCGTATCCAAGTCTGCGTACGCGGCGCTAAAGAGCGCACGCAGCTCAGTGGCGTAAGCTAAAAAGCTCTGCACACTGCTCACTGTCTTCTCCAAACTAGCAAGAACTCCATGGCTGAGAAGAGGCTCCAATGGCTCCCAAAAACTTCAAAATGTCACAACTTGGCCATCCGGACTCCAAATCCGGATTTCTAAAGTTCTAACTTGGGTGAAACTGAATTCTCTTCCACATGGAAACATCAAAACCCATAAAAATCCAACTTAAATGGATCAAAACCATGTAAATCTAAAAATAAAGAAAACTTAGATCTAGAACAATGGAGACTCCAAATCACAAAATGCCAAGTTCTAATGTTGATCACCATGTCCTAATCTAGCAAATGGACAAATAAAATAGGGTTCTCATGTGGTGGCAAGGTGCACTTGCCTATGGGTTGGTGTTGTGTAGAGGAAGGAGAAGAAGAAGAAAATTAATGGAGGTTTATGAGGAGAGAGAAAATATTGGTGGAGTTTTAATGAGGGTGGGATGTGGTGTGTTGAGGGTGGAGCATAGGCTAAGGTGTTCCAATACACATTAAACCAAACCAAACCAACCCAAACCAATTAAAACCGGGCCACTATCAAAACCCAAAATACGAGAAATACCGAAATTCTACAAGTTAAAAAAAATAAAAATATATGCCAAAATCCAGATACGAGTATAAATACGAAATACGGGAAATACGGAAAATGAGGGTGACAACTCTACCCACCTTAAAAGAATTCCGTCCTTGAAATTTAATCAAGGAGCTAGAGATTGTCACGACAAGTTATACTAAGCACAGGCAAGCTACACTAAGCAGTTCAATCATACAATCATACAATGCAAGCAAGGAAGAGAAAACGTAAGGCATAAGAAAGACATTATACCTCACGAGTCAAACAGGTAGGGATATCGCGATCGGATGTCGTCCTTACGCTCCCACGTTGACTCACCTAGAGAGTGATGACCCCAAGCAACACGGACTAATTTAATAGTCTTGTTCTTGAGTATCTTTTCCCTTCGGTCCAGAATAGACACGGGCCTCTCCTCATACGAAAGGTTGGTACCAATAACCAATTCCGAATGGTCTAGGATGTGGCTCGGGTCCGAAATATACCGTCGTAATTGGGACACATGGAATACATCATGTACCTCACTTAGCGACGGCGGAAGAGCGAGACGATAGGATACATCTCCTACTCGCTCTAGAATATCGAACGGCCCTATATACCTAGGACTAAGCTTTCCCCGCACGCCAAAGCAAATGACGCCGCGGTTAGGCGAGATCCTAAGAAATACATGGTCGCCGACAGCAAATTTTAAGGGACGCCGATGAGCATCGGCCCAATGGCGCTGGCGGTCCTGGGCAACTCGGATGTGATCTCTGACCTTCCTGACCACTTCAACCGTCTGGGAAATCAATTCGGGTCCGAGCATCTGCCTCTCCCCGACATCGTCCCATGCTAGCGGGGATCTGTACTTCCTGCCATAAAGAGCCTCGAAGGGTGCCATCTGGATACTGGCCTGATAACTGTTGTTGTACGAGAATTCCACCAGGTGCAGATGATTCTCCCATGAACCACCGAAGTCAAGGGTACAAGATCTCAACATATCTTCAAGAGTCTGGATTGTGCGCTCTGACTGACCATCCGTCTGTGGGTGATAAGCTGAGCTGAACTGAAGGCGAGTCCCCAAACTCTTCTGCAAGCTGCGCCAAAAGTGTGATATGAATCTTGAATCCCTGTCCGAGGTGATGCTGACTGGCACACCGTGAAGCCTGACGATCTGCCTGAGATACATCTCTACTAGCTGCGCCGTCGACTGTCCAACTCTGAATGGGAGAAAGTGTGCCACCTTGGTAAGCCTGTCCATAATTACCCAAATAGCATCTCTGCCGGCCGGAGATCTGGGCAATCCGGTTACGAAATCTATGGTTATATGTTCCCATTTCCATTCTGGGATCGGTAAGGGTTGAAGAAGTCCAGCGGGCCTCTGATGTTCAGCTTTAACCTGTTGGCAAACCAAACACCGAGAGACAAACCGGGCTATCTCCCTCTTCATGCCATTCCACCAGAAATGCTGACGAATATCACGGTACATTTTCGTACCACCCGGATGAATAGAATATTGAGAACTGTGGGCTTCTGCCATGACTTCCTGTCTGATATCTCCACTGGGTACACAAAGACGAGTGCCGTGCCGAAGTGTACCGTCTTCATGGATACATAACTCTGACCTTCTTCCTACTTCACACTCTGCTCTGAGTCGCTGGGTCTTGGAATCTGTTGACTGCGCCAACCGGATTCTCTCAACTATGCTAGACTGAACCTGAAGACCGGCCATCAATGCCACGCTGGTTGGAAGAACCACTTTAATTCCCATCTTATGAAGATCTGCCAATAATTCTGGTTGCGCCGTCAGGAGATAAACTCCGGCTCTCCTGCTAAATGCATCTGCTACAACGTTAGCCTTTTCGGGATGATACTGCAAATCCACATCATAGTCCACTAGTAGCTCGAGCCATCTTCTCTGTCGCATATTAAGGTCCTTCTGGGTGAAAACATACTTCAGGCTCTTATGATCAGTAAAGATCTCCACTCTATCTCCGTACAAGTAGTGTCTCCACAACTTCAAAGCAAACACTACCGCCGCCAATTCCAAGTCGTGGGTCGGGTAATTCTTCTCATGATCATGAAGTTGACGTGACGCATAAGATATTACCTTTCCATGCTGCATCAAGACACACCCCAATCTTCTGCCTGAAGCGTCGCAATAAACTGTGAATCCTCCGGTCCCATCTGGAAGGGTGAGAATGGGAGCCGTTATCAAACCTCGCTTCAACTTCTCAAATGATTCCTGACACTTTGCTGTCCAAACAAACGGCACATCCTTGCGGGTCAACTGGGTCATCGGCGCTGAAATCCTTACAAAATCTGAAACAAACTGCCGGTAGTAGCCGGCCAATCCAAGGAAGCTGCGAACCTCTGCCACTGAGCTGGGTACAGGCCAAGACTCGATAGCCACAATCTTCTGGGGATCCACTTCCATTCCTCCTCAGGTAATGATGTGACCCAAGTACGAAATGCGATCGAGCCAGAACTCGTATTTACTGAACTTGGCGTACAACTGATGCTCCCTAAGCGTCTGGAGGACGACTCTGAGATGTTGCTCATGCTCTGCTTCACTCTTGCTGTATACCAGGATGTCATCTAGGAACACGATCACAAATTGATCCAAGTAAGGCATGAAGATGCGATTCACGAGGTCCATGAATACTGCCGGCGCATTGGTCGCTCCAAAGGGCATAACAAGGAACTCCCAATGTCCATACCTCGTTCTGAATGCTGTCTTCGGGATGTCCTGCTCTCTGACTCTGATCTGGTGGTATCCCGACCGCAAATCGATCTTCGAGAACACTGAAGCCCCTCTGAGCTGATCAAATAAGTCATCTATCCTCGGAAGAGGGTATCTGTTCTTGATTGTCACCGAATTCAAGGTACGATAATCAACACATAGCCTGGACGTACCATCCTTCTTTTTTACAAGAAGCATCGGGCTCTCCAAGGCGATCCACTTGCACGGATGAATCCCTTGGTCCTGAGTTCTTCAATCATCTTGTATAAAATCTCCAACTCTGAAGGCGCCATCCTATAGACTCGCTCTGATACCGGTGCTGCCCCGGGAATCAAGTCTATAGTGAACTCAATCTCCCGCTCTGGCGGCATCCCTGGAAGCTCCTCTGGAAAGACATCTGGAAACTCTTCAACTATCCGGGGTAACTGCACTGCTGCTACTGCCATCCGCAATGCTGGGGAAGACGGCTCCACTGCGCCTCTAGAAAACGAAAACTCTGGCTCGTCGGAGATACTAAAGACAACTCTGCCAATATGGCAGTCTATCCTAGCATACTGGTTCCTCAACCAATCCATGCCTAGGACTACATCATAGTCTGCCATAGGAAACTCTATGAATCTAGCGGAGAACTCCCTACCGCTAACTACGATCCGACACGAGGAAAACACTCAATCTACTCCCACAAGACCATTACCAGTAAGTATATTGAGCCTCACTGATAATGACTCGGGCTCCAATCCTATCCGTGTCGTGAATCGTGCAGACATAAATGAATACGATGCACCAGAATCAAATAATACAGACGCTGTAGAGGAGTTGACGAGAATAGTACCTGCCACAACCTCACCTGGTGCAACTTCTTCTTCCATAGCCATCATCATGGCCTGACCTTGTCCTCTGGCTGCTGGTCCCCTCTGCTGGAAACCTCTCTGCCTATTCTGGGTCTGAGCTTGGGGTTGTGCATACTGCTGGGGGTGTTGTTGCTGGAATGCCTGAGACTGAGGCGGCAAGGGCCTCGAAGACTGATACTGCTGCTGCTGAGCTGGTACTGGGGCCGGTCCTCTCACCGAAGAGCTAGAAGGGTTGGATGCTGATGAACCACCCCTATTCGGGCAAGCCCCTATCCTATGATCTGCTGCTCCACAAGCCAGGCACAATCCCTGCGTCCTGCGACAGTCTGCCACCACATGCCCTGGCTTCCCGCAAGCCAGGCACAATCCCTGCGCCCTGCGGGTACGTCGGGGTCGAATGCTGAATCGACGTTACTGAGGCCGCCCGCCTCGGAGTTCCAATGGTCAATCCCCTGGCTGCCGGGGCTGGAGCTGATGATTGGTGCATCTGACTGTGGGACCGCTTCCTACTTTCGGTCCTATCCACGATCCTCTGGGAGGTATACTCATGTCTCCTAGCTGCTCTCAAGACTGCATCGAACGTCTGGTGCTCGAACTGCTCAACCGCCAACAAGATCTCCAAATGCAGTCCCTGCTGGAACCGCTGGGCCCTATCAAACTCGGTCGCCACCAAGGTGGGGGCAAACCTACTGAGTCTAGAAAACTCCGATGCATAACTGTCGACTGATCTGCCTTCTTGCTTCAAGTTGGTAAATCTGGTCTACAGGTCGTACCGAGCCACAGCATCGAAATACTTCGTCTGGAATCTCTCTCTAAACACTGCCCAAGCAATGGGTGCTACTAATCCCATGGCTTGCGCCGCCCACCAACTGCGAGCCAAATCCAACAACTGTAGGCGTACCACCGCCACCTTCTCATTCTCGGGTGTCCTAGCTGCTTCCTGAATCACCTCGGTATCCTGAAGCCATGCATCCGCGGCAATCTCATCCTCAGTGCCGTCAAAGAAAGGAGGGTTCAATCGCTTGAAGCTGTTCGCCGCCTGGTTCCCTGGATGACCGTCTCTAGTCAAAACATCTTGAACTGTCTGGTGCAGGGCGTCGCTTCGACGATCTTGGAAAGCTATCAAAGTTCTGATGAGGCCTACTAAGGTACCATCATCTGGCTCTGCGGGCTGGACGGGCCGAACTGGTGATTCTCCTCCAGTAGGCACAACTCTGGAGGCTACCCCGGAATGCTGGGCTTGATCTCCGGGTTGCTGCTGATCCGCGGGATGTGTTCCACCTCGTCGATCGATAGGACCAGGTACAGTGCTGCTGAAGAAGACGACACAGGGAACAATAAGGAAAGGACTAGGACAGATCAATGATATAAGCACAGGATTAGGGCAAGAATCCAGGGATTCAGAAGATACAAACAGAGATCAAGGACGAGTACTGATTGAGACATCTATCTGGTAAATCCCCACATATCTTGATTTACAAGACCTGCATGGGCCACCACTTAAACCATGTCACGCCCCAGAACCAGAATACTGGAGAGCGGGGGCAGACATAGCCAGCTACGTATATTGAAATGGAAACCACCTCGGTATACGGTCACGGCTGTCTAGATATATGAGGGTTTACTACAAGCCAACAGTCTCTTATGGTCATGAACAAGCCTAGTGTCTCAATCACCACAAGTAAGTAAAGTCGCAAGATGTATGATCATTAAATATACAATAATAAGGCGTCCCAAATATTACATATTCAGCTGATCATGAAGCTAGTCGTTACAAAATGTTAGGACTAGCAAGAGTTTAGTCGTACATGATCAACCCTAGGATTTGTCAATCATGTTTACAGCCCGTAGGCAGACAGTAAGTAAAAGTGCTTCGAGCTAACAGGTGCTCGTCGGCTAAACGCCTCAAAAGAATAATTTTTACAATAGAGTGAGCGAAACAAAATAGAAAACCCACTCTTGGCCCGGATTCCGTCTAGTGTTCACCATTGGGCTGGAAGCTTGGTAGATCCTCGGGAGCTGCTCCGAAATCTGGCCACACAAAACCAGCTGGGTCAACCCCAGAAAGAGCAAGTGCCACAAGGGGGCCACGAAATAAGAACAAAAGCCAGCAATCAGCACAGAAAATCTAATATTAAAACTAAAATTACGAAAACATGTCAGGATGATATACGACGAGATAACCATAGAACTATTTTGATAGCCAGGTTACAACCCGTAAACCAAACAAGGACCGGGGTTGTAACCCTTCATCTGAACAGAGCTTGGTTTCCCACCATTTATCGGCAAGATAAGTAATGTAAGTAATCAAGACAGGAAGCAATCTTGCATGGGATCAAGACATGACTAGACTGGTTATACCTCATTCAATCAATCACGGCCAAGCAGATACTACGGCTTACTACTTTAACTAACTAGGGTTATCACAGGCCTAATTACTAACAAGATGCAGTGAGATTGTTCTACAGCCACAAGCCCTGCAGACCATCCAGGCTACCCAGGACGAAAATTAGGGGTTGAATTCAGGTGGGTACATCGTCCGGGAGACAATGTACCCTTAGGTGACTTAGAGGGTGCAACACTCGACGGTGCGCTGGAAATGTGCCCTACTCGACGGCAGGCTACAGATCCCAAGAGCGCCCAGGTAACAGGGTTGCCTGTAGCTGTGTCATCTCTTCATGACTACTGTGTTAATCTAATTATCAACCTTAACCCATTTTAGTAGGTACTCCTGACCGTGGTAGTCAGAAGTCCCATCCTAGACATGATGCAAGACTGGACAAGTGAATTTAACAAGCAAGCAAGAAAGAACCACCCACGGTGTCAAGGCAAGTCAAGTTAATTAGCCGTCGCAACAGCATGAAGATAAATCATGTCAGGGTACTTGTCGGGAGTGCGCCACGATGGGCCACTATCATGTCAGGTTGGTTATGTCAGGAGTGCACCACTACGGGTCACTGTCGTGTTATGCTAGTTCCTTGTCATACCAAGCCATGTACAATAGTCATTCCAAACATATTAAATAAAATCAAGTTTATGACAAAAGGTGTAAGGATATAAAATGGGCATAAAATATCTAATAAAATATCAAAATACGGGTCAGGGGGATGCGTACGCAATAAAACACGCACACAGGGGGAATGCATACGCAATAAAACACGCACGCAGGAGGGCAGCGTATGTAAAAAGTGACGCACGCTCAAGGGGCAGCGTGTGTAAAAAGTCACGCACGCTCAAGGGGCAGCATATGTGAAAAGTCACGCACGCTCAAGGAGCAGCGTATGTGAAAAGTCACGCACGCTCAAGGGGCAGCGTATGTGAAAAGTCACGCACGCTCAAGGGGCGACGTATGTGAAAAGTCACGCACGCTGAGAGAGCAGTGTACGTAAAAAGTCACGCACGCTGAGAGAGCAGCGTAGGTGAAAAGTCACGCACGCTGAGAGAGCAGCATAGGTGAAAAGTCACGCACGCTACAGAGAGCAGCGTAGGTGAAAAGTCACGCACGCTCAAGGGAGACACGCTTCCAACAGGAAGCGTACTCAAGTCTGCGTACGCAGCGCTAAAGAGCGCGCGTAGCTCAGTGTGCGTAAGCTGAACAGCTCTGTACACTGCTCACTGTCTTCTCCAAACAGCAAGAACACCATGGATGAACTCAAGCTTCAAAAGTTCAGAACTTGGCCATCCGAACTCCAAATCCGGATTTCCCAAGCTCCAACTTGGGTGAAACTGAATGCTTTTCCACATAGAAACATCAAAACTCATAGAAAACCAACATAAATAGCTCAAACCATGCAAAATCCGAAAATAGGAAGAACTTAGATCTATGACAATGGGGGCTCCAAATCACAAAAATCCAAGTTCTAATGTTGGTCTCCATGTCCTAATCTAGCAAATGGACAAAGAAAAGAGGGTTCTCATGTAGTGGCAAGATGCACTTGCCTAAGGGTTGGTGTTGTGTTGAGGAAGGAGAAGAAGAAGAAGAAAGAAATAAATGGTGGTTATGAGGAGAGAGAGTGGTAGGTGGGGATATAAAGAGGGGGAGTTGTGGTGGGGATATAAAGAGGGGGAGTTGTGGTGGGGATGAGGGGTAGCATAGGCTAATGTGATCCATCACATAAACCAAGCCAAACCGAACCAACCCAATAAAATCGAGCCATGCCAAAACCCAAAATACAAGAAATACCGATATTCCACAAGTTAAAAAAAATAAAATACATGCCAAAATCCAGGTACGAGTAAAAATACGAAATACGGGAAAATACAGGAAAATGAGTGTGACAAATGAGGATGGAATGAACATGACAATGTCTTCTCTCATGGACCTCACCCATAAGAAAAAAGGAACTAGTTCGAGCCTACATTGAATGCTTCCGTCAGGCAGCCCTGAGGTTACCTCTCGGTATCCCGGAGCTTGTGCTAATGGATTCTTGCCGCAAGAACATGATGCTAGCAGTCAAGCTTTGGGTTGATTCTACTTAATATATAGACTAGACTTCATTCATTATCGGTGCTGGTAACACCGAGACAAAGGCCAGTGATGCTTGTCTTCTGGGGGTCATCTTCCTCACATTGGACAACAAAGGAAAACACCCTTCCAACAGCAATAACAGCGGGCATGAATCCAAGGGTAAACAAGCATTAATTGTTAATGCCTCCAAGGGTGCGTCAGCTCCCACTCAAAAATCACCAGCCGCACCACGACCAAAGGAGGTCTACTCCTTTAATGATGAAGACACTCTGCAGCTCTTTGAGGTACTTATGCAGGACAATAAAAGTTTTTAGGAAGAACAAACAACAATTCTTTTTTTCTTGGGAAGAACAAACAACAATCCACTTAATTAGTTTTTTTCTATACGTAATTATCTAACTATTCATGTTAAATTTAATGAATACTTTTATTTAGTAATTATAGGTAAGATTATTTTTGAATTTTTTTTATTACCAAACTTCTACCTATGTTTTATTATTTATATAGTAGTATAGATATTATGATCACAGGTTCAGCATTTCTCATATTCTCTACTTTGGTATAGCCATAACAATAAAAGTATTCAAATATCAATGTGCATGTTTCTTCTCCCAGCGGGCATGACCATGGAGACATCCTGTTGGTTGGTGATGTTTCGAGCGCCACCATCTTCCTGGCTGCCAGTGCTTTTTCCGACCTGATGGAAGTATCCTAGAAGAGAAAAAAAAAAGGACAACGATGGAGGGCAAAAATAAGTATGTGCGGGGGTGAGATCCAACCCACCCTATTTTATATATATATATATATATATATATATATATAAGCGGATCAAAAGTCTCCTTTAGAAAGCCCCCTAAAAACTCTCCTCACTCTAATCCTAAAAACCCCCCTCACTCTAATCCGTAATTTAATGTTAATATTAATATTAATATTAATATTAATGTTAATATTAATATTAATGTTAATATTAATATTAATATTAACATTAAATACTAAAATTAATATTAAACTTAACATTAAAATTAATATTAACATTAACATTAACATTAATATATAAAAAAATTAAAAAAATTAATATTAACATTAACATTAATATTAACATTAATATTACTAATTAGAGTGAGGGGGGGTTTTTGGGAGGCTTTCTAAGGGGGGTTTTTGATCCGCTCCCTCTCTCTCTCTCTCTCTCTCTCTCTCTCTATATATATATATATATATATATATATATATATATATATATATATATATATATATATATATATTGCTTATCCAATGAGAACAACTCTTGAGCATAATAAGCACAATAAATTCTATTCTTAGGATTTTAGCTAACTTTAATCTAATGTTTGAAAGTATCAATAAGTATTTAAGGAAGATACATAAATTCTATTCTTAGGATTTGTCTAACCTAGTACCCAATGGCTGAGAGGTGTTCTTTAAAACATCAACGAGATAAGTGACTATTCATCATTCAAGTTGGCAAAGTAGTATGCATCTTTATGCAATTTAAATGCTTGTTAACTATTTTATTGTCTGGCTTCCAAGAACGTATTATTATCTTTGGTTCTTGTGTCAATGTTTTCTCTTTATTAATTAACGTCGAGGCTTTTGTATGGCCATGCTAATATGTGCGCAAAGCATGGTTTGCTTTGTAGATGGTCTAAATGTATGTATAGTTTGACGTTGGCAATTACAAAAAGTTGGTGATGTTTCCAGTTTTTGTGTTGGCGATGCGAATGTTCTCTACAAGACATATGACCATTGTAAGATTGCTTGGACCACTACCTGTCTCATGGAGTACCTTCAATAGATAAGAAATGGTGCGGTGAACAAAATGCAACTTATTATAAACAAGTGCACACAATATGCTATTTATTTCCAAGCCTCGCCCTCTAGCAACCTTTTTATTATTATTAAGAACATGCAAGGAATAACTTCTCTCATTTTTTTTTTGACTTCGGTTTTGGTTCTTTTTGTGGTATAAGACCATCTCCAATGGTGATTTCTAAAATTGAGTTCTTATTCTACTTGGTATTGTATTTTAAGAAGATTTATATCCTAGTTGGAAGAGTTTCTAGATAGAAATTATAGACATACAAAAATCCTCTCAAATGGTTTTCTATTTCTATCCTAATGTGTCACATAGTAAAAAGACCAATTTAATGGTGTGGGGCCCAATAATAATTGTCATGAGAGATAGGAGAATTTCTATGAGAGTTTCTACATGTAGAAACCCTCTTAGAAAGTTTCTATCCTACATCATTGCCACCTAGGATAGAAATGGTGATAGAAATTACCATTGGGAGAAATTTTTTCTAAAATGGATTTCTTCCATAGAAATAGAGAAGATAGAAACCCCCATTGGAGATGGTCTAAGAGAAAGGAGAACGAATAGGAGAGAGGAGGAGGAACATGTGCCGGATTGGGGGTGGAGTTAAATAGATTTGTTAAAATCTAAAATATTTGGGATCTTTTATTGACCATTATTTATGCATCTTCCTTAAATACTTATTGATACTTTCAAGCATTAGATTAAAGTAAGCTAAAATCCTAGGGATAGAATTTATTGTGCTTATTGTGCTCATTTAGGAGTTATGCTCATTCAATGGATAGGCCCCCTCTCTCTCTCTCTCTCTCTCTCTCTCTCTGTGGGGGTGTGTGTGTGTTTTTATAAATTAGTCCATACCTACTCCACTCCTGATCATCTGAGCTCGAATTTCTGATTCCGCCGTTGAGGATAGAGATTAAGAGAAATGAGTAGATGATGAGGATTTGGCAGTTTCCACAACTTGTCAACCCAGAAAATCCAAGATCATAATTATTTTGCCATTCCGATCCATGAAACCCATATCCCGGCAAAAATACAAAAAATCATACCAATTGAAGGGGATCGGTGTCGTCGAAGGAGAAGGAGGTGCGATCAGGATGGGCAAAATTTTGGAATGATATTATGGCTTTGGGAATAAAGAAATGAAACAACTACTCTCTTGAGTGTTTCATCTGGCCTATCGACGGAACAAATCTATCGCTAATTTCTAGCGATAGACTAACGATAGACAATTAAGTAAAAATGACATCGTAGTGAGCCGTAGCTAGTACATCTCTGATTGTTTTCTCTCCCTGTAGTGAGATCAACAACATAAAGCTATCTAGAAGGCACACAAAATCATGATTCACAATTGACTCTTCTTTTGTTCACCTACCATCCACTCAAGCAGTGGCGTAGCCTAGATTTTAATCTAAGAGGTGCAATGCTTACTATTAAAATAATAATAAACTATAATAATACATTTATAATTCCAAAAATATTATATATTAAGATCAAGTGTCTGTCATAAACTATTAGGATCATTAAATAAAGTTTCCAGGTTAATGTTGTAGTAGTAGAAAGTATTCGGGCTTGCCTGTAGGAACTATTCGGGCTTGATTGTAATCGGGCTTGCTTGTAGGAACTAGGAAGTACCTCTGAGTCTATGACCCTTCCTCCCTCCCTCTGTCATGTAAGTAGGATCTAGGAAATACCTGTGCTCTCTTTTTAAAGCAAAGACATGTATATTACCTATGGCTAAGTGACATGACCCTCCCTCTTTCATGTATATAAAGTTTCTAGCCATCTGATATGACTCTCCATCTTTAGTCTTTCCTATAGGCTTTGTTGTAAGCCTGTAACCTACCAACGAGAGAGCAGCTTAGCACAGTGCCTACATATATATTTAAGAAAAAAATAATTGAAATTTTAGGGGACGCAGCTCCCTCCCCCTTGGGACCTACTGGCTACGTCCCTGCACCCAAAGCTTGCCAAGTGTTATTTTCATCCAATCTAAAACCATTTTGGGAGTAGTTTTGTGAACATCCATACTAGTTTTGACCACTAATTTGATACGTGGTAACTATTGAGCGCAGGGCCGGCCCTTGGGCCGTGCTAATAGTGCGGCCGCACAGGACCTCCAATTTTTGGGGACCTCAAAAAAAATATTATGGTTAGTTTTGTAATTTTGTATTTCAAGTTATACCATTTCTTCCTCAATTCCTACTCTACAATCCCTCCAAGACCTCCAATTTTTGGATCCCTATTCTCTACTGACTCTTAGATTCATATTTATAATCATACAAAAAAATTAGGATTTCTTAAAGATATTGTTCTGACCGGTGTGTTAATTGCTATTTTGTTTCTAAAGATCCCTCAATTGTTAGATGAATTTATTTTCTACAATAATGATGAGGTTTTTATATATAAATAATTTAAGAATTTGGATGTGCAGACTTAGTATTTATTTAAGAAATAATGATGTCGAAGACTGGGGCTCTTGGTCTTACATCAGGTGACTCAGGTCCATAGTCGGTCCTATGATTTACGGGACCTATGACAAAATCTAAAATTTGGGCCATTTTTCTCACATAAATAAAAATTTTTACAAGCAAAGTCATCAATCAAGCTATCATATTTTTTTCGATTGGAGCGCTGGCTTTTTTGTTGCTTCCAGATTGGGTCTCTGTTTTTTTTTATATTTTTTATATACCTATTCTATTGTAAAATTACGGGACTTCCAAAATTGGGGGCCCATGACGGTCGCCGACCTCGTTCGTGCCCTGGGCTGGCTCTGCTCAGGTCTTGGTGGCTCTAAATTGTGTGATTACATATTACTTCTCATTTGGGTATTGATCGTTATTCGTTTTATTATATGTTTTCATCAACAGAAAAAATTTGAGACCAGATTTAGACAATTTAACGGTGAGTACATCTTCTATCTAAAACATCTTTATTATACTATGTAATGTGCTTGAATATAGATAATTTGAGCTTTAGTTATTTTTGTTTAGTAACTACCTATAAATTCAGTTATAATATACAATCAAGAGCTATCTCCTGAGATTTTGATAAAGACATATAATAATATATTTAAAAAATATGAATAAATAAATTTAGGGCCATATTTTAAAATTTGCACAGGGCTTTCAATTATTAAGGACGGGTCCTGATTGAGCGGAAGAGTGAACATCCACGTTAGTTTTTGTGGATGAACAAAAATGGACTCATTCACAATCTATACAGAGATAAGCTTGTGCCGTTAATTTCTTTCCAATTGCACATAATGTTGCTATGTACAAATTCAAAGTTTTGAATCGCTAAACCTTCTAATTGATTAACTTCCAATATTAAACTATATATAATCATGTCATAAGAATTTTGGTTCCTTCCGAAGCAACTCTATTACATAACACAAGTGGAAAAATCAGTTTGCAAATGAATTTATAGAAGAAGAAGAAGAAGAAGGACAAACAAATTGTTTGATTTTGTTCCAAGGACAAATGGGTCATAACAAACCCAACCCGACCAACATTTGGCCCATGATATTCAAATCCTTTAGTCTAAAGCTAGGTTAAATTTGCAATATTAGGACCTAGCCAAAATTTGGCCTGAACATTGCTAAAAAGATATTTTGCCAACAACAAACAAAATTTTCCATTTCTTATTCCGAACTCGAGTAGCCCTTGTGGTTACCAGTTGGAGACAGTGGGTCCAAAAGACATACAATACAGCAGCGTGTACAAAGTTCCATGGGAAATGTTGGACAGCTCAATAATAAAAAAAACTCTTACAATTCTGTTATTTAAGGCAAGTAATAAAACTTGAGATGTAGAAACAGGAAGAAAATAAGTGATGGAACTGATGGAAAATAAGCCAAAATTGGTCAAATTTTGTTGGTTTTTTAACCACCTACTTACTTCAGATACCAAAAAAGAAAGTAATAAGCCCAAGCGTATGTATGCATGGATCATAGATTCAACGACTCAAAACACCTGTTGGCAATCACCGGAATAAAATTCGTATTATACGCAATTTTTTCCGTATCTTTCAAAAATGTATAATACTTTTGTATTTTTGAAAGATTCGAATTAATACATAAATTTTAAGCATACGTTAGGTATAAATTATTGAAAAAATTAGCAAAAAATGTGATGGGAACCTGTTTTAATTAATAAAATTTGACAACATACTTAAAAATGTAAAGTTTCTAACCTCAATATTTTTATTTTTTAAATATTTAATCGAATTTTTGAACGTATTTTATTTGCACTAAGTCTATTTATACTCGTACTTTTGCCGTCCTGAATTTTTTCGATTTGCCGAATTGCTAACAAGGCTCAAAACTATCTAGTGATCCAATTAGTTTTAACTTGACATAGTACTGTTGAATTAATGATTGCCATCGTTCCGTTAGTTTGGTGTACATAGTAATTAAGCATTTGTTGGCAGAAAATATTTATTCATTTTTATTTTTGGCAGAAAATAGCTGGGCAGCAAGCTACATGTCTCCTTCAGTCGTCGGTAATTGTTCTTGCTCTGTCATCAATTAATTTACTGAATGAATCTCCAAACAATCTTTCTTTCTCCAAGCTTTCTAATTTTGAAGGAGCAAGCCGGACAGTTACTCATTCTCTCAACATTTGAGGTTGACCCCTCTTTTAAATTTTTGCGTCTGTTTCTGTTTGCATCTCTGCAGTGGCGGAGCTAAAAATTCAACCCAGGATAGGCTAGGTTAGGCTGAGATGAGCTGAATCGTCGGCGGACTCATATAAAACTAAAAAAAAAAAATCTTTTTTTAAGGTATCTAGAGCCCATCTTAGACCTATGGTGGCTCCGTCCCTGCATCTATAGATAAAAGATTGCGAGGGAGCTGTAACTAAATTATAGTGGATTTTTTCTTTGACTATCCCATAAATTTTTTACCATAAAAGATTTTACACATTAATATTTTGTTTTTGTGCTTATGATTTTTATTCCATATTATTGACTGTTAGTTGATAGATTCAAACCCATCAATATATACACGGTCCTTCAATATTCTACACTCCTTCTAAATCTTATTTATTTATTATTTTTTCTTCTAAATCTTTTATATATATATATATATATATATATATATATATATATATATATTACAAGAATCACTTGAAGTTGTCCAAATTTTCTAGTGTGTGCTTCAAGACCGATACATTCAAGAACTGTCAACGGGAGAAATGCTTCTTTTTTAACCCTTTTTTATGATGTCCAATGTAACGTTCGAAATTTTTTGTATACACTATATTCATATTGTATGCTTTTTGATTTACTACCATCCAACTCTTACCGTAAATAAAATAAATAATACACTTCCATAGTTCAATCTATTGATCTTTCGTCGTCCGATTAGAACTTTTATACCCTCCCATTAAACAAAGGGTCACTCGGAGAAACACTTGGACTTCGTTTGGTACACTGTAATATAATGTAATATAATTATAATCACAATATAATCAAATGAAATAAAAATTAATTATATTACGATTCCGATTATATTACAGTGAACCAAACGGGATCTTGATGCTAAATATCTTCAACTCTTTGTATGCCATGAGTAGTTTTTGTCTTGACATGCTTGCATGTAACATCAGGGATAATCTTGCTGCAATTGTTTATGTGCAATGTGCTAACATTGGTGGGATCATCCTAACCTGCTTTGCACATGAACCTTTATTTTAACCTCCAAATCTCTCGTAAAGAATCCAATAGGTTAAAGTTTAGTTGAGAGACGATCCCAATTTTGTCTCTTCTCAAAGTGGATTTTGGACACACATCTCATCAAGCTAGATATCCAGAAATTGAGTAACCTCACTGATGAACTAACCCCTGCAAATTCTCCCTCTTATGTGGTTGGATCTGTGTCAAAGTATGGCCCAGAACAAATCTGCTGATTTGGACATACATGGTTAGTGTTTCAAGTTTTTTTTTTTTTTTCAAATGTCCGACATTATGCATCGGACTTTGTATACGCTGCGTTGCATATCTTTTAGGTCCACTGTCTCTAACTTTTACCATTTTTATAAATGAAAGAAATAATACGTCCCCGTGATTCGATCCATCAATCTTTTGCCATTCTATCAGGATCTTATGTCTCTTTTAGATAACCATAAGGATCACTCGAGTTCGGCTCTTAGTGTTTGAAGTGAGTAATCAATTCCATGATCTCTACGAGATACTAGTTAATGGTGGTGCCATGAACTTTCAGGTAAAGATGACAAAAGGAAGAGTGGCTGCCAACACCAGAAGCACAAACAAAAACCAATTCGAGGGTCCGGAGAAAAAGTGATGCATCAGTCCAAAACTGAGAGATCCTGGCCTAGTGTCCTCTCCCTTAATTCCTCTCATCTCCCAGTTGATGATCATGCAGTTTAAATATTGCCTATGCATCTAAAGATTCAATTTAGGTAAAGTTCTCGTGCTTCGACAGCTCCTTATCTACACGACTCAAGACTATTCTTGAATTTGATAATTACAAATCCGAAAGATATTTTTCACCAAACCTTAGCCACTAGCGTCGGAGAAATGATTGGATGTGTCGGACCCAATGCACCCTTTTCATGCCAACTGTTGGATTACCATGAGGATGTGTGCCTGCACACATACCTAGACAATCCAACGGCTGGAGTGTTGGAGCTTTTTCTTTGACATGTAGAGAAAGCTTGCTTTCAATACACGCATAGTGTTATTTAGTCCTACATTAAAAAAATACCATGAGTTGTATCTCAATATATACTTGGTATGTTGTTGAGATGAACACATGGAGTGGTGACCCTAAGGAGGGAACCATGTCGTTGATTTTACTAGGAGGTAAGGATAAGACTCCATGGTAAAGTTTGATTCTTTTTGCTCTTGGAAATTAATTTCCATTGGAGCTTAGCGACTCGGACTCGGACTCGGGCACATTGGCTCATGAGACGTAATGTGACGTTTTGTTGGCGCACTTTGCACTTCGTGTTGCGCATGTGCGCGCGGGAGAAGATGGCGCCATTGGCGCGGTAGCGCAATTGGCGCGCGTTGTGCGCAAGTTGGCTTAAATCGTGCCTGTGCACGATTTGAGCAGTTACAGAATGTTCGGGGCAGTTTTTTCTCACGTCCCGAACATTTTGCTAACGGGGCAGTCACAGTGCGGCCTATATAAGCTTCTCTGCTCTCTCAGAGATTTAGTGTTTATTACAATTCCTTACGAATTTCAGAGAGTTCAAGAGAGCAGAGACGTTCTGTGCCAGCGCCATTTAGCGTAGGAGTCCGCACCATCCGAGGAGTCAAAAGAGCAGAGTGTTCTAAAGTTCTCCGTCGAACTTGCTGGTTCCTGAAAGCTGTTCGTGTGGGACGAATCAAGCTTTGAGCGCCGGTAATCATTCACCCCAGCAGGCTTTTTTCCTTCTCTGATCTAATCGGAACCTTCTGTTTATATTCTGTCAACTTGCAACTCGTTCTGAACAAGAACAGTTCTGATATAATCAGAAACTGTTAGTAAAATTTCTGCTGCTACTGCTACGAATTCTTCTATGTCTTCTTCGAAGTAACACATTAGTTTTTTCGTCTCTCAGAATCCTCCAATGATCTCTGTCTTGCACCTTCTTTGAAGTGTTGCATAATTTTTAGTTTTCCATCGAAAATTACGTCCCAGAAATAACAATCTCAATGCTTGAATTCAGAAGACGGAAAACTTTTGTGCTTCACTAATCAATCCTAACTTCACCAAGTTAGAGCAATTTGAAGGTGTAGTGCCCCGTCCCGCTCAGTCAATCGGAGGAATCGAAACGCCAACGGCATTCGGACTAGGCCTTGCAACGGCGACTCGAAGACGTCGCTCAGGTGGGGTAGTTTCGGTGAACTCGCCTCATCTTTGCCTTCACAAAATAAATCGTATGTTTTCAACTTGCACAAGTAGGCTTAATAATAAAAGAGACGAATCCACATAGCTAAGAGAATAATCCCGACGGATCGAATCGAGTTTAGAACATGGAAAACGTCCCACGGTCGGCTTAGAGTTGATGCACGGTGTGCTTTGAAAATGACACTCGGTCCTTCGTCCCGCGGCTTGGGAGAAGGAAAGTTGGTCTTTTATACAAAACCCTGAATTAGCCTAGCTAAGTCATAGGCGTCGTCCGCGTAAATGTTCGATAAAGCATGCGCGCTTCCTCGATACAAGGCTTGGCATAGCCTTTGCTCGTCCCTTGAGTTAAGTTGTAGGCTCGATTAAGTTAGGCAAAGTTATGCCGGTCGACCTAAGTCATTCCAAGTGCTGTCCCGCTCTTTCTGCGGTTGTCAAGTTAAATAGTCCCACGATCCCAAGGTCCGTCATATGAGGTATGACTCGGACGATAGCGTTGCGTAGAACACGAGTTGGTTTAAGGCACGAGCCACAGTTGGTTCAGTGGAAAGTTAGCCACGGTATGTCGATACTTAAGAAACACGTTATGTTCAAGTTAAGTGGGAAGGCTATACAGCAGCCATTTCCGGAGTTTAAAGAAAGTTAAGTCTAAACGATGGTTAGTCGCTGAGAGAAAATATATCGGGACAGTAGTTCAGTCGACGAGACAACCCTGGTTTGGGCTCTGCAAAAGAAGTATAAAAAGTGGAAGAAGTAAAGCAAAGGAACTAAGTGATGATGATGAGACCATGCAATTATGTTAAGTCTAGAAGTTAGCATATGCGCGTGGTCATGGACAACTTGTCGACAAGGGCGATGGTTCTTCGAGCGACAACCCGGGGCCACGGGACCGACTCGTCCTAGGAAGAACAAATTATAGCCGAGCTGGGTATGAAGCAACCGATAGTTCAGGGACTTGCATCGGGGATAGCTACCTGCGGTGCAAGGGTCCCGATTGCCAGGCTATGTCCACGATGGCTAGTTAATGCCAGTGACCATTCATATAGATGTGTCGGCACGGGCGACAATTCGCGTGTGTGCCTTTGGATTGAGTTGAGTTGAATGTGTATGCAGTTAGAAGACACAATGTCTGGGCCTAAGATTTGGCTACAATGAAGGCGACGTACTTCGGCACGAGATGTGGCATCGAGTGTTAAGTCGTTGGCATAGAGTTGCATGAGTTAGACTTGAGCTATTGGGTGAAGTTACGTTGAGTTGCTGGGCACGACCTCAAAATGTGAGGCACGGCCGCGTTGTCAAAACTAAAGTATAGGCAAGACTAAGCGAGGAGGCACTGCCTTAGAGATATTGAAGCACGAATCGAGTTCATGGCACGACCGAGTCGTTACGTCACAGAGTATGGCACGAAAGACAAGTATGAGTCGGTGTGTTGACAATGCAAGCACGAGAAAGGTCTAGAGGCAAGGAAATGGAGTCTATCGTGTAGTTGCGTCTCTGATTATGGCAGTAAGGCAAGCACGACTTGATAGGTTAACGTTGTTGAGTGGACGTTACTGTTGCAAGCACGGAATGGTCCTCAGACACAAATATGCCAATACGTTTTTCATAAAACTGATCCTAAGATAAGACTAGAAAGACAATTGATAAGAATGGACTATGTTGCACAAAGTAAATCAAACATATTGGTTTTGTATGGGTGGGCGAGGAGCTCACTCCACCAGTACAGTTGAGTACTGACACCCACATAGTTTTCATATGCAGGCACAGGTAGAAGCTCGTGGTATGGGGCTCGCTTGGATGCGTCGAGGCATGGAGTTCCTTGGCGATTCGAAGCGTGCGACCGCGTGGAGTCAAGACTTATACGGGACATAATGTATGGACATCGCCTCTCTGAAGCATCCGCCGTTCAAGACTTGTATTGAGAGATGAGAGAGAGCTGAGTGACTTGTAATGTGAGAAAGGTGAGCTCGAGAGAATTGTAAACTTGGCCTTGTGCCCATTGTAATCATTGTTTCAATATCAATAAAGAGTTTCTTTGAATAACTGGTGTTTTGCTTCAAATTTCCGCTGCTATTATTCAATGTCTCTGCATAGAACTTCTGTGCGACGACCCCGTCGCAGCCGCTGAAATCGGCCGTTATGGAACCCGCCTTGCACGAGCGCAATCTAGGCTCGTGCGGCATCACGCCTTAGCAAGGACGATCGCTCCTACGGGAGCGGGGCGTGACATAATGGTATCAAAGCACGGCTTTACGTCCTTGGACTATCGATTGAATTCTGTAACTCCGTTGTTTTCACAAACTCTGAATTGTGCCTCCGCAAGTTGATATTGTTGGTGCGCTCTCTCTCAAATATCCCATGGGATGTCCATACAATAAGTCTAACTATTTTGCAAAACATAGGAGAAACAGTTTTTGACAAAAAATAAAAAGATGGTTTGCGTAAGCACGGTTGGCTAAGTCGGGCTGGATATATACACCAAAGTTGCGTCGACCTTAGAGAAGTCAAGTGCAGGATTGGAAATGTGTCGAGCAAGAATGAGCTGAACTCGATTGAGTAAAGGGAGATGACTATCGATAGGGGTGCTATCGAGCGACGATGTTATCGTCGATGCGATATAGATGAGCGTGCTTGAAATTCGAGGAATGGTTCAAACAAAAAATTTAAAGAAGTCAATTTTGATTTGAATGATAGTTTGAGAATTTGTTGAATGACTTCATTCCTGAGTGGTGTATGCGATAGCCTCAGGAATGTCGATCAATCGATTGAGGATGCGGGGTATCGATGAGTCTATTAGCAAGCATCACGTTATGCAAAGTCGTAGATTGAGTATCGTTGAACAAGATATAGTCTTATGATTGGGACGAATTGATTCGAACAACCTAGAGTTGACGCACACGAAATGTGCACAGGATCGAGGATTGTGCGAGTATGAAATACAAAATGATTGAGTAGGTGAAATCGAATCGAGGAAAAGTTAGGGTGTACGAATGAGTGACTTGATCAAGGAAATCGATAAGAATCGTATACGAAAAGTTTGCACGACAAGAAGATAGCGTGCATTAAAAGTTTGATTTGAATGTTAAAAATAATAACTCTGAGGATTAGAATGGATGTTGCTCGATGACGTAAGATAGACAGATGAATAATACGTGAATTTAGGTTTGAGGAAAATTGATGTTGGGAATGATTCGATGGATAATGATCGAACTTGAATTTGAATGTCGAGGAGATTATCCAGTCGGATGATAACATCATTCGCACGACTCGAAATTGGTTGCAAAGGAAGATCGTCAGGTTACGCATATCGTCGATGGTATTGATGCGTATCAAAGATCGATATACGATAACTCGGGGGTACTCTGACTCGACGAATGACAATCGTGCAAGTGTTATCGTTCTGATGGATGCAATACTTAGGATTTTGATTGAGACGAATGTTGGATGAAAATGATCTTGTCTTGATGGTTACGTTGATAACCACAACGTCGACGATCTTATCTTGCGTGAGCGCAACTCTAGCCTCGTACCTACGTCGCGTCAAATTTGGGGCGATCTTTCCGCGTGAGCGCTGATATGGTGATTCATGTCGCGGAAATGATCGAACTCAGAAAATCAGGACGCGACAACTTTGATTGTCTCGACTTGTTGGTTTGATGCGAAGGAAAATTCGAGGATGTTTGGACTTGCGATTGACGATTGAGTAAAACTTGAGGATTGAGTAGGTCCAATTCGCGCATCGAGATTGAATTAGTCTAGACACAAAACAAGAGTTACGTCCCGATGAGAATGATTATCTCGCGGGAGCGTGCATGGTGATTCGTGCCCACCGTAGATAATCAGACTCGCGTGAGATCGGGGTGCAACATATTGTTAAGTTAGACGACTGTTTCACTTAACAAAATGCCAAACAAAAGTTGGCTTTTGAAAATAAAATGAGAAAAAGTACAAGAAGTACAAATTTGATTCTGGGAAAGTATTGCTATGGAAGTCTGATCTGTAAATGATCACTTTGTTCCTAGGACCATATGATGATGATGAAGATCACTGCTTGAAGTAGAACAACTTGGAAGAACTAAGTCACCAGAAAGGTATCGACGCACTTGGGCACTGATGGCGAGGCCGAATGCTTTCCTGCTTTGCTTCACTCTGTTCTGAAAGAAAGGTTGAAGAAGAATGCTCTGGAGAATCAAAATCTCGAAGTTCTGATCTCTATATTCTTTCCTGTCTCTCTGTCCCTGTCTGATGAGAAAAATAAGTTTATTTATAGACTTGGGCTCTGGTGCGTAAAAACTCAGCAAAAGTTCCGCCTTTACGCTAACAACCGCCACCCACGATTAAAGTCATCCTCTGTATATGTTGACGTGTGTCCCATCACTTCAGTAAGGATAGGATGCATGTACACACGTTCTTCGAGAAGAGTGGCATGAAAGACACACAAGCAAACCACGTTCCAAACTGGTGGAAGAGAATAGGGCGTAAAAATAGCCCAATGTACTCTGAGCGTAAAGCAGTAGATTGGGCGTAAAGTAGCCCCGACATAGACTTCCCGCGTAAAGTGGTTGTTAAGTAACCTTGAGCGTAAAAGATAGCTCAAATAGACTTTACACACACGTCAACTGTTGAGCGTAAAAGCTCGTATAGTCCTCGTGCGTAAAAGAAGCCATATTGTGAGCGTAAAGTAGCTCAATCCACATACTAAACGACAACATTGGTCTCTGTATAAAACAAATCCCTTTGAATTCTGTGATATATGCCATCATTAATATCTTCATGTCAGAGTTTGCATTAAATGCAAGACTTGACAGCTTTGTCCAGCGTAAAAGTGGCTATCTTGTCCTGGGCGTAAAATGATGGGTGTTGACCCGAGAGTAAAGTAATCAACCTGCTTTAGGCGTAAAAATCGATTAGCCTTGTCTTAGGCGTAAAGATACTAGTCTCTCTGTGGTGTAAAGTAGATCAACTTTGATTAGAATGATCTATCACTTTGGCTCTTTCTGTGAAGCACTTTTTACGCTCCTACAAGACCCCCTTCAAAGTTTTCAAATATCTCCAAAATTTGAAACACTTTGAACAGAAGCGTAAAAGTTGAGATTTGATCAGTCAGCGTAAAATTTGGGATACACAACAGTCATCCGCGTAAAAGCGGGGATATCCAACAGTCGGCGTATTTTTCAAAAGAAAATTAATGTCGGTCAATACTTAACCGTCACAATAAATTTCTTTCTCGAAACTTTTGAATGTCTCTTCGTCTTCCCGAGTAAGCAGTTTCCAACGAGGAGTGTGAAAAGTTGCTTTGGTTTGTATAAATAAGGACAAATTCTTTATTCTTGACATTCATCCTTGTTTTGTCATGGCGCCGAAGAACGAGATTACCAACAAAGAGGCTTCGAGCTCCAGGCTTGATTTCGAGCGAGCGTGCAACCTTTTAGAGTGTTTTGGTGTGACTCCTGCAGTCTTTAGTCGCATTGATGGTGGTCCCCCAACTGCGTACGAAGGGCCAGGAGATGCCGAAGCGTTTCTTAATCTGATGCGCCGCTCCGGGATTCACAATATGCATGAACTAGGTATCTCCCTTCGTCAGCCCAACGAAGGAGAGAAAAAATAACATTTTTATGTATTGCGAATCTTTTATCTATAGGGGTCCACTTCCCCCTTTATAAATAAAATTTTGCTGTTAACCTCATCTATTGACGCGTACTTGTTTATGCACTTCTTTTGACTGCTTCTGTGGTTGTTAATTCCCAAGAAACAAACCAACACGTGGCATTTGTCTTGTGGTTACGAGAGCCTTTAAATAGGATCTTCTCCCGAAATAGACTTATCCCAACAGTTTTTTTTAGTCTTTATAAATAGCCGAGAATGTTTCATATACTCTCGTACTCATTCCTCTGAAGATAACTTTCTGCGATGTTATTCTTCAACAAATGACAATAGCGAAGCTTTCCAACGGCATTTTTTTTGTATGCCCAGTCATTAGACGCAGATTAAACCACCATTAGAGCCAAACCATTCGACTCAAGTGGTAAGTCCGATCGTAAGCAAATATCTGTCTTCGAATTTTTTTGTTTGAAAACAGCTATTTTACGAGCGTAAAGCCTTGCTGAAGCACTGGCGTAAAAAACCTTGCTGAAGCACCGGCGTAAAAAGTCTTGCTGAAGCAAATGGCATAAAAGCCTTTGTGAAGCACCGGCCTAAAAGCCTTGCTGAAGCAATGACGTAAAAGCCTTTGTGAAGCACCGGCGTAAAAGCCTTGCTGAAGCAATGGCGTAAAAGCCTTGTTGAAGCACTGGCGTGAAAGCCTTGTCATCTGTTTTTAGTTAGCGTTTAATACGCATCTGATGATACTTCTGTCTAAAACACTTTTTCTTCGTTATTTTCTGCAGAAGCTTGGCTGAAGAGTTTTTTCAGAACTGGCATTGGTGACTTTGACGCTGTGAAGAGCGTTCTTCTGACATCAACATCAGGGAGCTCATGCGCGTTTGACGTGCAAATCAGACAACTTAGAACTCTTCGTGGGATAGAAGGGTCTTCCTCTGTTGGTAGGAAGAGCCTTTATACACGGAGAGTTGGATGGTGGAGTCAACTCTACCCCGAGAAATCGGGTAGTAGAGTTTCTTTCACGGTAGAACTAGGAATTGTATCCCAATGCTGGATACATTCCTATCTCCTTTGAGAGGCCGCCCTTAATCCACCAGTTGTATTGGCAGCAACACGCCTTTGGGCTGCCATACTCTGGGGTTCTCCTCTTTTCTGAGAGAGAAGACCAGAGTTTGATTTCTACTGTCCTGGTTGCCACTGGGGCTCAGACAGTAAGGAATTGACACCAACAACGAATCCGACAAAGAAGATCCGAAGAAGAAATAGATCTCCATTAGGTTATCATTGTGTGTATAGAATAAAAATATTAGATATAATAGATTTCCATTGTAAAGAAAAGTCTAAGAAATGTAATAGACTTTTATGGTGATATGAGAGTGGAAATGATAATTCTTCTATGCTCAATGATTTGTATCTATCTGGATGTAATATGGACATAATAGATAATGAAACCTTCTTTTCTGATTTAGAGTACACAATACTATCAGAGGTAATATGGACATGACAGTGTGTGAGAACTCAAAAGAAAATTAGATTAATTTCTGTCACGCCCCAGAACCAGAATACTGGAGAGCGGGGGCAGACATAGCCAGCTACGTATAATGAAATGGAATCTATCTCACCATACGGTCACGGCTGTCTAGATATGTGAGGGTTTATCTACAAGCCATCAGTCTCTTAAGGTCATAAATTATCCTATTGTCTCAATCTCAACCAACTAATAATAATCACAAGATATCAGATCACCAAATATACAATTGTAAGGCGTCCCAAATATTACATATCCAGATGATCATGAAGCTAGTCGTACAAAATGTAAGGACTAGCAAGAGTTAAGTCATACATGATCAACCTCGAGTTGCCAATCATGCTTACAGCCCGTAGGCAGACAGTAAATAAAGTTGCAAACGAGCTAACACTTGCTCGGCGGCAAAACACCTCAAAAGAATAATTTTTACAATAAAGTGGGAGAGCCAAAAATAACCCACTCGTTGCCCTGGTTACGCCTGGTGGTCACCATCGGGCTGGAAGACAGGTAGATCCTTTGCTGCTGCTCCGGTATCTGGCCATACAAAATCCGCTGGGTCAGACCCTAGAAAGAGCAAGTGCCACAAATGAGGCCACGTAATAAGAACAAAGCCAGCAAATTAGCACAATAATATAATTACATAATAAGAGACAGTAATCTAAGAAAAGCATGATGGGTAATTATAAAAGACAATCTTGCATAGAATCACTAAAAGACAGGACATATGGAAAAGCATGACAGGATGATATACGATGAGATGACCATGGGACTATTCAGATAGCTAGGTTACAACCCGTAAACCAAACAAGGACCGGGGTTGTAACCCTTCGTCTGAACGGAACTTGGTTTTTCTCACCATTTATCGGCAAGATAAATATAAAAAATCAGGTCAAGTAACAATCTGGAGTGACAATCATTATAGTGACAATCTGGAGTGACAATCCTTCAATCATTCTGGTACAATCTTATAATCGATCAATTCTAGACAATACTATACTGGACTAGACTCCATCCAAGCAATCACGGCCAATCATTGCCTACGACTTTCTACATTAACTAACTAGGGTTATCACAGGCCTAATTACTAACAAGATGCAGTGAGATTGTTCCACAGCCACAAGCCCTGCAGACCATCCAGGTTACCCAGGTCGAAAATTAGGGGTTGAATTCAAGTGGGTACATCGCCTGGGAGACAAATGTACCCTTAGATGACTTAGAGGGTGCAACACTCGATGGTGTGCTGGAAATGTGCCCTACTCGACGGCAGGCTACAGATCCCAAGAGCGCCCAGGTAACAGGATTGCTTGTAGCTGTGTCATCTCTTCATGACTACTGTGTTATTCTAGTTATCAACCTTAATCCATTTTAGTAGGTACTCCTGACCGTGGTACTTAGGAGTCCCATCCTAGACATGATGCAAGACAGGACAAGTAGATTTAACAAGCAAGCAAAAAGAACTACCCACGGTGTCAAGGCAAGTCAAGTTAATTAGCCGTCGTAACAGCATTAAGATAAATCATGTCAGGGTACTTGTCAGGAGTGCACCACTACGGGTCACTGTCGTGTTATGCTAGTTCCTTGTCATACCATGCCATGTACAGTAGTCATTCCAAACATATTAAATAAAATCAAGTTCATGACAAAAGGCGTAAGGATATAAAATGGGCATAAAATATCTAATAAAATATCAAAACACAGGGCTATAGAACCAAAACTCCAAAAGCCAATGGTTAAGCAAGGGGTTCAAGGGAGCAGCGTACGCAAAAGTCACGCACGCATGAGAGCTGCGTAGGTGAAAAGTCACGCACGCTACAGAGAGCAGCGTGGATGAAAAGTCACGCACGCTGAGAGAGCAGCGTAGGTGAAAAGTCATGCACGCTACAGAGAGCAATGTACATGAAAAGTCACGCACGCTCAAGGGAGCAACGTACATAAAAAGTCACGCACGCTCAAGGGGAGCAGCGTACATGAAAAGTCATGCACGCTCAAGGGAGCAGCGTACATAAAAAGTCACGCACGCTCAAGGGAGCAGCGTACATGAAAAGTCACGCACGCTCAAGGGAGCAGCGTACATGAAAAGTCACGCACGCTCAAGGGAGCAGCGTACCTGAAAAGTCACGCACGCTCAAGGGAAGCAGCGTACATGAAAAGTCACGCACGCTCAAGGGAGCAGCGTACATGAAAAGTCACGCACGCTCAAGGGAGCAGCGTACATGAAAAGTCACGCACGCTCAAGGGAGCAGCGTACATGAAAAGTCACGCACGCTCAAGGAGACACGCTTCCAACAGGAAGCGTACTCAAGGCTGCGTGGCGTAAGCTAAGAAGCCCTGCCACTGCTCACTGTCTTCTCCAAACAGCAAGAACACCATGGATGAACCCAAGCTTCAAAGCATCACAACTTAGCCATCCGAACTCCAAATCCGGATTTCCAAGGTTCCAACTGGAGTGAAACTGAATGCTCTTCCACATGGAAACATCAAAAACCTATAAAATCCAACTTAAGAAGCTCAAACCATGCAAAATCCGAAAATAGAAATAACTTAGATCTATCACAAAGGAAGCTCCAAATCACAAAAACCCAAGTTCTAATGTTGATCACCATGTCCTAATCTAGCAAATAGACAAAGAAAAGAGGGTTCTCATGTAGTGGCAAGATGCACTTGCCTAGGGTTGGAAGAGTTGTGTTGAGGAAGGAGAAAAAGAAGAAGAAGGAAATAAAGGGTGGTTATGAGGAGAGAGAGTGGTAGGTGGGGATTATAAAGAGGGGAGTTGTGGTGTGGATGAGGGGTAGCATAGGCTAAGGTGATCCCACACATAAACCGAACCAGACCAACCCAATAAAACCGAGCCGTGAGAAAACCCAAAATACGAGAAATACCAAAATTCTACAAGCTTGAGAAAAATAAAATACATGCCAAAACCCAGATACGAATATAAATACGAATTATGGGAAAATACGAAAAATAAGGGTGACAACTCTACCCACCTTAAAAGAATTCCGTCCTCGGAATTTAATCAAGGAGCAAGAGATTACCACGATAAGCTACACTAAGCACAGGCAACTACACTAAGCAATTCAATCATACAATCATACAATGCAAGCAAGGAAAAGAAAACGTAAGGCATAAGGAAGACATTATACCTCATGAGTCAAACAGGTAGGGATAACGTGATCGGATATCATCCTCACACTCCCACGTTTGACTCTCCCAAGGAGCGATGAACTCAAGCAACACGAACTAAACTGATAGTCTTGCGCTTGAGGTCTCTCCCCTTGGTCAAACAGGGACACGGGCCTTTCCTCATACGAAAAGGTTGGCACCAATAACCAGTTTCGAATGACCTAGGATATGGCTCGGGTCCGGGATGTACCGTTGTAATTAGGACACATGAAACATGACACGTGTCCCACATAACAACGGCGGAAAGCAAGATAATAGGACACAGATACCTCTCTGCCGATACTGGATCTGGGCCTGGGCCAGGGCGAACTGCTGAGGCCTCTGCTGCTGGAAGGCCTGGGCCTGAGTCGACAATGGCCTCGGAGGCTGGTACTGTTGCTGGAACACTTGGGCCTGAGGTGGCAAGGGCCTTGGCACTGGGTACTGTTGCTGCTGCTGGACTGGTACTGGAGCTAGTGCTGGTCCCCTAACCGAGGGACTAGATACAGTCGGTGCAGAATCGACTCTGAATGGGCAGGACCCTACCCTATGGTTCGGTGCCCCACACAACAAGCATAATCCCAGCGCCTTGCGACACTCTGACACAACGTGTCCAGGCTTCCCACAATAAGAACAGCCCACGGCGGAAGGCTGCGCTTGCTTCTGTTTCTGCGGAGGATACGTCGGGGTCGAGTACTGGACCGACGTAACTGAGGTTGCTCGCCTCGGAGCTCCAATAGTCAAAGCCCTAGCTGCCGGGGCTGGTGCTGAAGACTGATTCATTTGACTGTGGGACCGCTTCCGTCCTCCGGTCCTATCCACAATTCTCTGGGAGGTATACTCGTGCCTCCTAGCTGCTCTCAATAATGCATCAAACGTCTGGTGTTCAAACTGTTCTACTGCCAACAAAATCTCCAAGTGGAGCCCCTGCTGGAACTGCTGGGCCCTATCAAACTCGGTCGCCACCAAGGTGGGAGCAAACCGACTAAGTCTGGAAAACTCGGCCGCATATCCGTCGACCGTCCTGCCTCCTTGCTTCAGGTTGCTAAACTTGGTCTGCAAGTCATATCGAGCCACCGTGTCGAAATACTTGGTCTGGAACCTTTCGCTAAACATTGCCCAGGGAACAGGTGCTGTCAATCCCACCGCTTGCATGGCCCAACAGTTGCGGGCTAGATCTAATAACTGCAGACGCACCACCGCCACCTTCTCGTCTTCTGGAGTCTTCGCGGCCTCTAGAATAACTTCTGTATCCTGGAGCCAAGCATCTGCGGTAATGGCATCCTCGGTGCCGTCGAAGAATGGAGGGTTCAGGCGCTTGAAACTGTTGGCTGCACTATTTCCCGGATGACCGCCTCTGTTCAGAGCATCTTGTACTGTCTGGTGTAATACATCACCTCGGCGATCTTGAGAAGCTAACAATGATCTGATGAGACCTTCCAAAGTGCCATCATCAGGCTCCACTGGCTGGACTGGGGGCACTGGTTCTCCTGAAGGCATGGCTCGAGAGGCGGCTGTAATGCCCCGCTCCGGGGCGTGACAGCGGCTTCTGAGGACTGATCTTGATCTTCTTGCTGTTGCTGGGCTGCTGGCTGAGCTCCTTCCGACTGATCAACAGGAATGATGCCACTGAAGCAATGACATCAGGGATATTAAGGAAGGATCAGGATAGAACAATGATGCAAGCATATTATCAAGTCAGGGATCCAAGGAGATAAGAAGATACGAGTGGAGATCAAAGGCGAGTACAGATTGAGACATCTATCTGGTAAACCCTTACATTTCTTGATTGACAAGACCTGCATGGGCTACCACTTAAACCATGTCACGCCCCAGAACCAGAATACTGGAGAGCGGGGGCAGACATAGCCAGCTACGTATAATGAAATGGAATCCATCTCACCATACAGTCACGGCTGTCTAGATATGTAAGGGTTTATCTACAAGCCATCAGTCTCTTAAGGTCATAAATTATCCTATTGTCTCAATCTCAACCAACTAATAATAATCACAAGATATCAGATCACCAAATATACAATTGTAAGGCGTCCCAAACATTACATATCCAGATGATCATGAAGCTAGTCGTACAAAATATAAGGACTAGCAAGAGTTAAGTCATACATGATCAACCTCGAGTTGCCAATCATGCTTACAGCCCGTAGACAGACAGTAAATAAAGTTGCAAACGAGCTAACACTTGCTCGGCGGCTAAACGCCTCAAAAGAATAATTTTTACAATAAAGTGGGAGAGCCAAAAATAACCCACTCGTTGCCCTGGTTATGCCTGGTAGTCACCATCAGGCTGGAAGACAGGTAGATCCTTTGCTGCTGCTCCGGTATCTGGCCATACAAAACCAGCTGGGTCAGACCCCAGAAAGAGCAAGTGCCACAAAGGAGGCCACGTAATAAGAACAAAGCCAGCAAATTAGCACAATAATATAATTACATAATAAGAGACAGTAATCTAAGAAAAGCATGATGGGTAATTATAAAAGACAATCTTGCATAGAATCACTAAAAGACAGGGCATATAGAAAAGTATGACAGGATGATATACGATGAGATGACCATGGGACTATTCAGATAGCTAGGTTACAACCCGTAAACCAAACAAGGACAGGGGTTGTAACCCTTCGTCTGAAAGAAACTTGGTTTCTCTCACCATTTATCGGCAAGATAAATATAAGAAATCAGGTCAAGTAACAATCTGGAGTGACAATCATTATAGTGACAATCTGGAGTGACAATCCTTCAATCATTCTGGTACAATCTTACAATCGATCAATTCTAGACAATACTATACTGGACTAGACTCCATCCAAGCAATTACGGCCAATCATTGCCTACGGCTTTCTACATTAACTAACTAGGGTTATCACAGGCCTAATTACTAACAAGATGCAGTGAGATTGTTCCACAGCCACAAGCCCTGCAGACCATCCAGGTTACCCAGGTCAAAAATTAGGGGTTGAATTCAAGTGGGTACATCGCCCGGGAGACAAATGTACCCTTAGGTGACTTAGAGGGTGCAACACTCGACGGTGTGCTAGAAATGTGCCCTACTCGACGGCAGGCTACAGATCGCAAGAGCGCCCAGGTAACGGGATTGCCTGTAGCTGTGTCATCTCTTCATGACTACTGTGTTATTCTAGTTATTTATCTTAATCCATTTTAGTAGGTACTCCTGACCGTGGTACTAAGGAGTCCCATCCTAGACATGATGCAAGACAGGACAAGTGGATTTAACAAGCAAGCAAGAAGAACTACCCACGGTGTCAAGGCAAGTCAAGTTAATTAGCCGTCGCAACAGCATTAAGATAAATCATGTCAGGGTACTTGTCGGGAGTGCACCACTACGGGTCACTGTCGTGTTATGCTAGTTCCTTGTCATACCATGCCATATACAGTAGTCATTCCAAATATATTAAATAAAATCAAGTTCATGACAAAAGGCGTAAGGATATAAAATGGGCATAAAATATCTAATAAAATATCAAAACACAGGGCTATAGAACCAAAACTCCAAAAGCCAATGGTTAAGCAAGGGGTTCAAGGGAGCAGCGTACGCGAAAGTCACGCACGCATGAGAGCTGCGTAGGTAAAAAGTCACGCACGCTACAGAGAGCTGCGTGGGTGAAAAGTCACGCACGCTGAGAGAGCAGCGTAGGTGAAAAGTCACGCACGCTACAGAGAGCAATGTACATGAAAAGTCACGCACGCTCAAGGGAGCAACGCACATAAAAAGTCACGCACGCTCAAGGGGAGCAGCGTACATGAAAAGTCACGCACGCTCAAGGGAGCAGCGTACATGAAAAGTCACGCACGCTCAAGGGAGCAACGTACATGAAAAGTCACGCACGCTCAAGGGAGCAGCATACATGAAAAGTCACGCACGCTCAAGGGGAGCAGCGTACATGAAAAGTCACGCGCGCTCAAGGGAACAGCGTACATGAAAAGTCACGCACGCTCAAGGAAGCAGCGTACATAAAAAGTCACGCACGTTCAAGGGAGCAGCGTACATGAAAAGTCACGCACGCTCAAGGGAGCAGCGTACATGAAAAGTCACGCACGCTCAAGGGTGCAGCGTACATGAAAAGTCACGCACGCTCAAGGAGACACGCTTCCAACACGAAGCGTACTCAAGGCTGCGTGGCGTAAGCTAAGAAGCCCTGCCACTGCTCACTGTCTTCTCCAAACAGCAAGAACACCATGGATGAACCCAAGCTTCAAAGCATCACAACTTAGCCATCCGAACTCCAAATTCGGATTTCCAAGGTTCCAACTGGAGTGAAACTGAATGCTCTTCCACATAGAAACATTAAAAACCCATAAAATCCAACTTAAGAAGCTCAAACCATGCAAAATCCGAAAATAAAAATAACTTAGATCTATCACAAAGGAAGCTCCAAATCACAGAAACCCAAGTTCTAATGTTGATCACCATGGCCTAATCTAGCAAATAGACAAAGAAAAGAGGGTTCTCATATAGTGGCAAGATGCACTTGCCTAGGGTTGGGAGAGTTGTGTTGAGGAAGGAGAAGAAGAAGAAGAAGGAAATAAAGGGTGGTTATGAGGTGAGAGAGTGATAGGTGGGGATTATAAAGAGGGGAGTTGTGGTGTGGATGAGGGGTAGCATAGGCTAAGGTGATCCCACACATAAACTGAACCAGACCAACCCAATAAAACCGAGCCGTGAGAAAACCTAAAATACGAGAAATACCGAAATTCCACAAGATTGAGAAAAATAATATACATGCCAAAACCCAGATACGAATATAAATACGAATTACAGAAAAATACGAAAAATGAGGGTGACAATTTCTATGCAGAGGTCAAAATGGAAAATGATAGATAAGTAGGTAGATTTAGCATTTATCCAGAGGTTATGAAAACATGATAAATAATGAATCCCACTTTTTAATCAATTGATAGAAGATTTAAAATCCCTCTCCCAAGAGACAAGAAGTCAGCTTAACCAAACCTTGGTAGCTGGAGAATAAGATGACAGATATTGTGAGCATATACGTTAAAACGGTGGACGAATCAACGTATTTCTTGAGAACAGAAAGGACGATTCAATTCCATAATTAAATGGATGAACCTGGTAACACGAACGGACGAGTCTTTTCGGAAATGAAAAGTCGTTTTCAATTTCAGAGACCAGTTCATTAGTAATCCTCCTCTATAAATAGGTGAGAATTCTCTGTAATCATTTCATTCTTATTTTTACTCCTCTATTGGAAATGTCTTCCGAGGATGTACAGCAAAAGAATGAAGTCTTCAGGAACATTGAGGACGTCATTGAGACATGCCCTGCTGAGCCAATAGTGACGGATCCGACCGAAGTAGACAACAGTTCTTCTACGCCCAAGCCACCCCAAGACATCTTTGCTTTTTTAGTAGAGCCAGGAAAAACTCCTGAAGAAGAAGCATTGAGGATGACCGTCTGTAAAATTTTTATGGGTTCAGGAAACGATGTCTTCTATGCATTGGCTGACTATGTATTCAATAAGGAAGGGAGTGGCCCTCATCCTTAATCTTTTATCTTGAACAAAAATAATGATAAAATAAGTTTTATTTTTGTTCTGTCTTCTCTTTTTATACATAGTATTTCTTAAGAAATTTGCCATTGATCGGCAGCATGAGTAGATCTCCATTGGGTTTTGACAACCGATAGGCACCATTGGAGAACACGGACTCAATTACATACGGACCTTCCCATTTCGCTTGGAATTTCCCTTTGCTTTTGTGAGTCATCACCATTGGTCTCCGAACAGCTAATACAAGCTCGCCAACTTTGAATACCCTCTCCTTGACTTTACGATTAAAAGTTCGAGATATACGGGCTTGATATAGCTCAATATGCTGTTGTGCTTGAAGACGCTTCTCGTCCAATCCTTCAAGTTCTTGGAGTCATAAGCGATCATTATTCTCTGTAGTTAGCTCATTAGCAATAGCAATTCGAAGAGAAGGGATCTAGATTTCCAATGGGAGGACAGCTTCACATCCATAAACCAGTGAAAATGGTGTAAAACCAGTAGAAGTCTGGACCGTTGTTCGATATGCCCATAAATATTCTCCAAGCTTCTCATTCCAATCTCTTTTATTAGAAGAGACAAACTTTTTGAGAAGTTTGATGATCGTTTTGTTGAAGGCTTCAGCTAAACCATTAGCAGCTGGATTATAAGCCGTAGAAGCCAGATTTTGAATTCGATTTTTGTCACAGAACCGATAAAATGCCTGACTGGCAAATTGTGGTCCATTGTCATGAATTATTCGTCGAGAAATCCCGAAACGATAAATGACATGATGTTTAATGAAGCTGATTACATTAGATGTTTTCACTTCAGCAAGGGGAACTACTTCTGCCCACTTCAAAAAGTAATCGGTTATAGCTAGTATAAACCGATGTCCTTTGACAGAAGGAGGGTTAATAGGACCAATGATGTCCATACCCCAAGCTTCGAAGGGCCAGGAGGCTGCTATAGGATGTAGAAGTTCAGACGGCTGATGAATAAAATCAGCATGAATCTGACATGCTTTACATCTTCTGGCATAGTCTACAGCATCTGCTATCATAGAAGGCCAATAATACCCCATTCTTCGAATGCGATCTTACAACTTTGGACCCGGTTGATGAGCACCACAGACACCATCATGAGCCTCATACAGTGTTTGTTTGGCTTCACTTTCTGAGAGACAGTGCAGCAAGAGTCCGTCATATGAACGACGATATAGCATATGTAAAGACGAATCATAATAGAATCGAAACGATCGTCTCTTAATTGATGCAGCTTCTTTAGGATCTTCAGGCAAAATCCTATGAACTGCATAATCAATGAATGGAGTTCTCCAATCTTTCTGCTGGGAACTTGCCTCTGTAACATAACTTTGTTCAATATGCAGATTACTCTTCACACAGAACAAGTCTCGGTCCAACAAAGTAATTATATTTTGCCTTCGGATTGGGACAGCCAAGTCTGCAGCTAAGCTGGCAAGAGCATCAGCCTCCACATTCTGAGAACGTGGTACAAATTCAATAAAGAATCCTTTGAATGATAGGACCAACTCGACTACCACCTGATGATAGGGGATGAGATCAGGATTTTTGACTTCATAAGTCCCTCTAACTTGATTAACGATCAATTGAGAATATCCATAAGCCTCTAAGAATTCAATATCCAATTGTTTTGCTACTTGGAGACCAATCAATAGAGCATTATATTCTGCTACATTGTTAGAGCATGGCTCATTAAGAGAATAGGCACGGTATATGACCATTTTGTCAGGAGAAACCAAGACAATTCCTACCCCAGAGACAATATTGCCTTTAGGTCCCACTCGTGATGCTCCATCAAAATATAATTGCCATATATCATTCTTCAAAGTCATGTTACAATCCACTACTTCGTCTGGAATGTCTTCATATAACTTCGAAGTTTCAGGTATAGGATGAGCAGCTAAGAAATCAGCTAACGCTTGGCCCTTCACTGATTTTTGAGGCACATAAACCATATCATAAGGAGTGAGCAACATCGCCCAGGTAGCTAACCTGGAATTAAGAATGTTCGGTTTTCTCATCAATACCCGAATGGGATTTATTCTGGAGATGACATGAATAGTCTGTCCAGTGACATAATGCCTTATCTTTTGGACGACAAAAACCAAAGCTAGATATTCCTTTTCCACAGGAGTATATCTGTGTTCAGCTCCGACCATCATTCTGCTCGGATAATATATTGCTTGTTCATGACCCATATCACTTTTCTGTGCCAGAAGAGTGCCAAGTGAATGATCCAAGGCTCGAACATATAGCAAAAATGATCTTCCTATCACCGGAGGTACCAGAACAGGCGGGTTTATAAGATATTGCTTAATATCATTGAAGGCTTTTTGACACGCTTCATCCCAGACGAAAGATACCCCTTTCTTTAATAGACGGGAAAAAGGTTGACATCTTCCAGAAAGATTAGATATAAATCTTCTGATATAAGCAATACGGCCCTGAAAGCCACGAAGTTCTTTCAGATTACGAGGAGGACGCATTTCAAGAATTGCTTTAACCTTATCAGGATCAACATGGATACCTTGAGAGGTAATGACAAATCCTAAAAACTTGCCACTAGAAACCCCTAAGAAAGACTTAGTAGGGTTCATTTTCAATTGATGTTGGCGCATCAATTCAAATACTATCTTCAAGTCCTGAATATGATCATTCTTTGACCGACTTTTAACAGCAATGTCATCTACGTAGCATTCAACTATTTTCCGTAGATGTTCTTGAAAGATATTGCTCATAGCCCGTTGATATGTGGCACCGGCATTTTTAAGACCAAACGGCATAACCGTATAGCAGTAAACCCCAAGGGGTGTTCGAAAAGATTATGCTTCTCATCTTCTGGATGCATCTAGATTTAATTGTATCCTGAGAATCCGTCCATGAAAGACATACGTTCAAAACCACATATATTGTCTATCATGACATCAGTAATGGGAAGTAGAAATTCGTCCTTTGGACAAGCCATATTAAGATCTCGGTAATCTATACAAACTCGGACTTTTCCGTTCTTCTTCATAACATGAACAATATTGGCCACCCAATCTGGGTGTTGTTCTTTACGAACAAAGCCACATGTAATCAGCTTTTTGACTTCTGCTTCAATTGTATCCATCATATCTGGTCTAAAGTGCCGTTGCTGTTGTTTTACAGGCTTGACATTAGGCAAAATGTTGAGTTTATGAGTAGCAACTTTAGGATCTATCCCTGGTATATCCTCATAACTCCATGTAAAGATGTCAATGTAATCTTTGATAAGTTTTATCAGCTTTTCCTTTTCATCTTCAGAAAGATTCTTACTGATGAATATTGGTTTGGACGTAATTCTATCTCCAACATCAATCTGGATAACCTCATCTTCTGTAGGTGGCTGTCGCTATTCAAAATGAAGTTTCCATTGAGTATCCATCTGTTGAGCCCAAGGATCATTCTTAAATGGCTCTGATTCATCATCGGCTTGAACCATATTAACTGAAAATATTTGCTCAGATTCACCTTCAGATTGAATTTCCTCTGAATCTACTGATTGCGAAGGACTAGAAAAGAATTCTTTTTGTATATCGTCATAAAACATGTGGGACGGATCATATCCCAACCCATGACGAGTCTTCTGGTAAAACGGATCACCGTATAATGGTAGTCGTCTACCCTTGCCTTGATTAAGACCTTGCATAGTCTTCAAATCATATCCCATATTCTGGATAATCTTGATAGATTGTTGACTATATTTGTCAATTCGGATTCTTCTTTTATCTTTATCCTTCAGATCATCTGTCTGAGTAATAGGGATATTTCTAGCCAGGCCAAACATAATTTGGCGTTTATTTTTCTTATCAGACGGGACCACGAAATAGGATTCTTCGTGACGTCTGAAAGTTACGCAAGCTTGTGATGAAGCGGCTACAAGAAGCAGATAGGGAGAAGATGTCAAGAACATTTGAGCATAAGGTCCGACATCGACATGAGGAGGAAAAGAATTCTCCTTATGATCAATGTATAAATTTTTTTCCGGTTCTATGTTGTCTTTATATTGATGACTTTGATTATCAGAAGATAAAGTCATTCTCTCAATAAACTTGATAGCCATATACTCGAAAAGGAAATCTTCATTGATATCAAAAAGTATAGAATGATCAATATTTACATCATTTATAATCTGATTGCTACGCTTCGGATTAGTCAACAGTGGACCATCATCCGTCTTCTGCGTAGATTTGCCAAGATTGATAATCAATGGTGATTCTGGATCATTCGTACAAGAAGTATGCCCTTTGACCTTGATCATAAAAGGTTGAACTTAGCTCTTAGTAGGAATATTTATTGATTCCTCAGATGAAGTTTGAGTTCTTCTTTTAACTTTGATTATCAAAGGTTGATCATTGACAGGTTGGGATTGGATTCGTCCCTTGACTATAATCTTCAAAGGTTGCTCCTCTGACGGATCTTCATTAATAGACTGATCCTCAGATGATGATTGATCTTCAGCAATGTCTGATATTTCTTTCACATGCTCTTGTTTATAAAGCCTTGAATCAGAGAAGTAGGCTTCGACACCCTTGAACGGATTAATATCAGCAAACTCAGTTTTCACAACTCCTTAGGAGTCCACATACTTGAAACATTGGTGAAGAGTTGAAGGCACAATATTGTGCTCATGAATCCATGGTCTTCCAAGAAGAATATTGTAGGATATGTCCGAATTGATAACATAGAAAGTTACCATAGTTCGAAGATCACCAATCTGAATCTGCAAACGAATCTTCCCCAGTGGTTTGCTCTTGCCAGAGTTAAAACCGACTATCGTAGTACTAGTGTAAGTCAGCTCACTGGTAGGAATCCTCAGGGGTCTTAGCATACTCTAAAGAATTATACTAATTGAAGACCCAGGATCAATATAAATCCTGTCAATTTCAGTGGATCCGATGTATCCAGTGTAGCACAGAGGCCTATCATGCTTGTTGTGTTTCAATAGCATATCCTCTTGTGTAAAGGTGATGTTAGGAATTGCTTCCATCACACTATGACATTACGGACATGACACTGGTATATTATCAGGAGTCTTGAGTTGAGCTAAGAATGAATCTGCTTGAAGTAAAGCTTCGCTCAAAGTCTCTCTGCTTTCTCTGGAAAGGCGAAGCAGTTCAAATATAGATAGTCTAGCCGGAGTATTGGCTAACTGAGCTAGAATGTCAAACTTGTAAGGCTTCATCACCACCCCCTGACTGGAAGCAGACTTCAATGGGACATCAAAGCGTACTGCCTTCTGTTTCTCCTTTTCAATCACAGACGGTTTAACAGGAACAGGAGAAGGTTGAACTGGTAGAGTTTCTACTACATCTTCTGCTTCTTTGGAGGATCCCTCATAGTCTTTGTGGTACTCTTTTCCAGATCTTGTACCAGCAAAAGTTTCTTCTTCAGACTCAGGAGAAGAAAGTACCATATTACAGGATTTAGTCTTTCTTCTCTTAGCCTTCTTCTTGTGAGGGTTGTTACGAGGAACTTCAGAACCCAATCCAGTAGTGGAATTCTGATTTTGAATTTGTAAAGGAAGACGTATTCCTTTATTATAATTCAAACCTTCTGCCTTTTGAAAGTCGTAACCCATCTTCCTCATGAGAAGGACAGATTGCTGACTATACAAGTGGATAGGCAGTGAACTTTGGACAGGTGTTTCAGCACAGGAAGAGGAAGAAACCTCTGCAACTACAGGAGAATGAAGCATAGACGTCTCTGTAGTTATGGGAGGAGAAGGATTCGGGATACGAGGAGAAATCCCTGTTGGAGCTTTTTCATAAGCAGCAAAGACTTGTTGTGCCCGGTTTAAAGGAACACTATTCATGGCTAGCCACTGCTGATAAGTAAGCTTGAGCTTCGTAGGAGGAGCTAGACTTGGAGGACAGATGTTTAGTCCTTTCAGTCTATCTTCTAGAGGAAGGCCATCCCATAGATGATTCAAGTCATCAGGATTTGGAATAACATGAGAAATCATGTTGCAAGTTTTGACTTTCTTACCTTTCTTAGATTTTAAAGTTTTACCTTCATTTTCCAACTCAGGTACTAAGTCAGGATGTACCCACATGATTTCACCATTCTTCAATGTGAGCGGTAACAATCCTGTAATTTTTTTCCTGGCAGGCGGGATATTCACGATCTTCATCGTCGCCTTCGAAATTGGGATAATTCCATTTGGGACTTGCTGTGGAGGAAAATCCCCGAACTGAAGAGAAACCATATTGGTCGTAACCGTATGGTCATTATTGGTTAAAGCGATGGCGCCACCATTTATCAGCTCTTGGATCTTCTTTTTCAAGACATAGCAATCACTGGTAGGATGATTAATGTATCTATGATAGATACAATATTTGGGATTGTCAGTCAGATTCACCTCATTAGGCCTTTTTGGCTCTGGAATCTGAAGTTTACCACTTTTTACCAGACATTGAAATATCCCTGGGATATCACTTTCGTCAAAAGAGTATTCTTCCTTTGGCCTGGAAGATTCCTGATTATTTGGCGTCATTTTGTTCTTGGAAAGATTGACCATAAGAGTATCTTTTCCTTTCATATTACGATTGCCAGGATTATTACCAGGATTACTTTTCTTTCTTTTTTTTCTGAAGCAAAAATCATCCCGTGTTCACGAGCCAACCTACCATTGGTCTCGGCAGAAACTGCTGCTATGATAAACGAAGCCCAATCTGTGAATTGGGAACCCGTGAAGACAGCAATGGATGGTCGTAGATTTATCTTGCATGTATCAATCAACGCTGAATCTGGCATACCAGGAGGCATCTTTAGAGTAGCCTGTCGAAAACATTCAATGAACGTCCGAGTATCTTCTTTCTCCTTTTGTTTGATTTCTATCAAGGAGGACATGTTCATGTCCATACCTCCTTCATAGAAGCGGGAGAGAAATATTGCCTTGAATTCGTCAAAAGACAAAATAGAGTTATCGGGTAAGCTACGATACCAGTCGTAAGCTGAACCCGTCAGGCACCCGATGAACACTCGAGTGAGAAGAGCATCATTTTTCTGCAAGTGTACAGTCATAATATCAAAGTAATTGATATATTGACTGGGAGATACTTTTCCATCGAATAAAACCATAGATTGTGGCTTGAACTTTGGTGGAAAGGGTACATCATTCCAATGAGGAGGATAAGGTTGTTTAATCCCTAACCTCTGGAGCTGATCTTTGTGCCTCGAAACTTCAAACTGTGCTTTGAGTTCACGCACTGCTTGAATGGCTTCACTGGTTTGAGGAAGCACATTTGATTGAATAGTCGTTGGATATACCGTAACCCCCACTAGAGGTGGTACATCTTCTGGAATGATAGGATCTGGAGATGCAGAATTTTGATTAACAGCAGGCTCTTGAATATTCAAAGGTATATCAGCCCCTTGACTATCTTGAGTTTGTGCTACTACTGGTACCAGAGTTATTACTGTAGGTTGAGCAGTTTGCTGATTCAAAATTATCTGATGCATGCTTTGCACCATGTTAAGCATGTCTTTCAATGATTGCTCCACGGTAGTGAGATGTTGTTCCGTATTAGCAGATGACGTCTCTGGTTCATCTCCAACAGCGTAGGATTCAACCTCTCTTGAAGATATAGAGGGATTAGTATAGAAGTATGAATCCACACTATCGGTATCAGACTCAAAAGATTGAGTACCCCCAGCTTCTGAATCAGAAGTCTGTAATTGTCTTTGTCTTCTTGATCGAGTATTCTGATATACTCCTTCAAAGGAATCAAGAAGCCTGTTGAACTGTTGTTGACCTGGGGTTTGGGACATATTCTGTCTTGGATGTCGTCCTCTGTTAGTGTGAGATGCCATGTTGACTGACACATATGACAGCTCATGTTCTTGGTCTTCAGCTTGATGTTGAGGCGAGTTAAAACTTAAACGATAAAAAACTGACCGTTTTGAAGCCGAACAACAACAGTTGATCACAACCTGGTAATATTCACAATGATGTTTTTCTTGGGAGAATATTACCGGGGATTGTCTGTTCTTACGTTTTTGTATTAGCAATTCACGTAAATCAGAAGGAACAGATGGAGTATTCTTCTTTATTACATTTGGGGTAGAAAAACGTTTAGTCCCTTGTGTATAAAGAAGATTACTGGCTGCATTCGCAGAACCAAACTGTACATTTTTACGCGTTTGGAGTTGTGTGCGTAAATCTTGAGAATTAGCACGAAGGACTCCATTTTCATGACGTATAATTTGTAAGTTTGGTACTTTGCGTAAAGCAGTATAAGAAGGTTGTTGGTGTAGGACAGAAGCTTTACCAACGACATTTTTACGCTGCACACATTTAGGTACATTCACATTAGATGTGCAAACATCGTTATAAATTTTATCTACACTGTCAAAGACAGGAGACTTACCTTTACGCGTGGAGCGTAAAAATTGATTATCTACCACGTCACAGACGGGAGATTTTGCTTTACGCGAGGAGCGTAATTTATTTGGGCCTACCACGTCACTGACGAAAGACTGATTCTTACACTCAGAAGCATAAACTTTAGAGTCTGCCCCATTACGAATGGGAGATTCATTCTTATGTACTGAGCGGAAAATTTGGTTCTTACCTACTGAGTGTAAAACTTGATTCTTACGCAGTGGACGTGAAACCTGATTATCTTTACCGTTACAAACGGGAGATAAATCGTCACACTTTGAGTGCAACTCTGAAGTAAGGACTGCCTCGTTACGAACGGGAGCCCCTACGACAGGAGTGGGATGAATTTCCTTGTCATCAGAAGCAACAGAGAGATCAGAAAGCACTTTGGATTTGGGAATCCAAACTTTTCGTGCTTTGCGAGACTTTTGAACATTGGAGGGGCGAGAACCACCCCCAGTTCGGAGCATTTCTTCATAGGCAGTCTGGTCGAAGTGCACAACCAGAGTCTTCTTGGTCGAACCGACCGAAACATCATCATATTGAGCAATCGCCTCCTCGTTAGAGGAGAAGGTCGTCCCCAGCAGAGTCGCCATTTTGTTTCACTTAACAAAATGCCAAACAAAAGTTGGCTTTTGAAAATAAAACGAGAAAAAGTACAAGAAGTACAAATTTGATTCTGGAAAAGTATTGCTATGGAAGTCTGATCTGTAAATGATCACTTTGTTCCTTGGACCATATGATGATGATGAAGATCACTGCTTGAAGTAGAACAACTTGGAAGAACTAAGTCACCAGAAAGGTATCGACGCACTTGGGCACTGATGGCGAGGCCGAATGCTTTCCTGTTTTGCTTCACTCTGTTCTAAAAGAAAGGTTGAAGAAGAATGCTCTGGAGAATCAAAATCTCGAAGTTCTGATTTTTGTATTCTCTCCTGTCTCTCTGTCCCTGTCTGATGAGAAAAATAAGTCTATTTATAGACTTGGGCTCTGGTGCGTAAAAACTCAGCAAAAGTTCCGCCTTTACGCTAACAACCGCCATCCACAATCAAAGTCATCCTCTGTATATGTTGACGTGTGTCCCATCACTTCAGTAAGGATAGGATGCATGTACACACGTTCTTCGAAAAGAGTGGCATGAAAGCCACATAAGCAAACCACGTTCCAAACTGGTGGAAGAGAATAGGGCGTAAAAATAGCCCAATGTACTCTGAGCGTAAAGCAGTAGATTGGGCGTAAAGTAGCCCCGACATAGACTTCCCGCGTAAAGTGGTTGTTAAGTAACCTTGAGCATAAAAGATAGCTCAAATAGACTTTACGCACACGTCAACTGTTGAGCGTAAAAGCTCGTATAGTCCTCGTGCGTAAAAGAAGCCATATTGTGAGCGTAAAATAGCTCAATCCACATACTAAACGACAACATTGGTCTCTGTATAAAACAAATCCCTTTGAATTCTGTGATATATGCCATCATTAATATCTTCATGTCAGAGTTTGCATTAAATGCAAGACTTGACAGCTTTGTCCAGCGTAAAAGTGGCTAGCTTGTCCTGGGCGTAAAATGATGGGTGTTGACCCGAGAGTAAAGTGATCAACCTGCTTTAGGCGTAAAAATCGATTAGCCTTGTCTTAGGCGTAAAGATACTAGCCTCTCTGTGGTGTAAAGTAGATCAACTTTGAGTAGAATGATCTATCACTTTGGCTCTTTCTGTGAAGTACTTTTTACGCTCCTACAACGACCTTGTGATCGATTACGTGAATTGGGATGAATGACTTAGGGAGTATAAAATATAAAATTTTGGTTTAGCGATGAATTGTGTCGTAGCGTGCTTGACTTGGAGATTGATAGGCGGATTATGTTGAACGTGTTCGAAGAGATAGACTATACGAAATAACTTGATGAACGAGCGATATATTCTTGTCGAGGATTGGTTGAACGTGAATTATCGTAGGATGGCTTTGCTGAACGACTCGGACCCCGTACGACGAATATTGGGATGTGCGTAGGAAATCGATGCTCGATGTTTAGAAATCGGAGTGATGCGAGCTTGGGTAGAAAACCCCGTACTATCAACTTGGTTTGACCTTAGGATGGGGTCAGTGTTGATATTGTTGTTGGGAACTATGATTCCAATACTGACGAATGACTTTAGCCAAAAGACATAGCCTAGCGATTAGGCAGACGTCCCGGTGTGGAGCGATAGGAATTGTGGAGTCACCACTCATGAGGCTCGGTTAACATGCACGTATATCAGGAACGCCCGAATATGTGTACGATCCGACTCGAGTGGTGATGGCGGATTCTCTATTACGAGGCTTGGCTGAAATGCATGTATTTGGGGACGCCTAGGATATGTGCATGATCCAACTAAGTGATACGTTGAATCAAGTGAGACTTGAGGAATAGAAAAGTAACGAGGATTTTGAAATCGTGAGTTTCGAAGAAATGTTGATGGTAATGCGATTATGGAATTAAGACGAGTTCGAATGTTGGTTGATCGGTTGGTGTGCCTTACGACTAAGTTAGCGATAGCACGAGCGTAGCTCGGATTGAGGGGAACGCATAGGAGTAGTGTGTGCGAGAAACGTAGGATGTTGAATCAAGTTATAAGCCGATAAGTGTACTTAGTAAGTTTCGAGGACGAAACTTTTTCTGAGTGGTGAATGATGTAGTGTCCCGTCCCGCTCAGTCAATCGGAGGAATCGAAACGCCAACGGTGTTCGGACTTGGCCTTGCAATGGCGACTCAAAGACATCGCTCAGGTGGGGTAGTTTTGGTGAACTCGACTCATCTTTGCCTTCACAAAATAAATCCCATGTTTTCAACTTGCACAAGCAGGCTTAATAATAAAAGCGACGAATCCACATAGCTAAGGGAATAATCCCGACGGATCGAATCGAGTTTAGAACATGGAAAACGTTCCACGGTCGGCTTAGAGTTGATGCACGGTGTACTTTGAAAATGACACTCGATCCTTCGTCCCGGGGCTTGGGAGAAGGAAAGTTGGTCTTTGATACAAAACCCTAAATTAGCCTAAGTCATAGGCGTCGCCCCGCGTAAATGTTCGATAAAGCATGCGCGCTTCCTCGATGCAAGGCTTGGCATAGCCTTTGCTCGTCCCTTGAGTTAAGTTGTAGGCTCGATTAAGTTAGGCAAAGTTATGCCAGTCGACCTAAGTCATTCCAAGTGCTGTCTCGCTCTTTCTGCGGTTGCCAAGTTAAATAGTCCTACGATCCCAAGGCCCATCATACGAGGTATGACTCGGGCGATAGCGTTACGTAGAACACGAGTTGGTTTAAGGCACGAGCCACAGTTGGCTCAGTGGAAAGTTAGCCACGGTCTGTCGATACTTAAGAAACACTTTATGTTCAAGTTAAGTGGGAAGGCTATGCAGCAGCCGTTTCCGGAGTTCAAAGAATGTTAAGTCTGAGCGATGGTTAGTCGCCGAGAGGAAATATGTCGGGACTGTAGTTCAGTCGTCGAGGCAACCCTGGTTTGGGCTCTGCAAAAGAAGTATGAAAAGTGGAAGAAGTAAAGCAAAGGAACTAAGTGATGATGATGAGACCATGCAATTATGTTAAGTCTAGAAGTTGGCGTAGGCGCGTGGTCATGGACAACTTATCGACAAGGGCGATGGTTCTTCGAGCGGCAACCCGGGGCCACGGGACCGACTCGGCCTAGGAAGAACAAATTATAGCCGAGCTGGGTATTAACAACCGGTAGTTCGAGACTTGCATCGGGGATCGCTACCTGCGGTGCAAGGGTTCCGATTGCCAGCTATGTCCACGATGGCTAGTTAATGCCGGTGACCATTCATATAGATGTGTCGGCACGGGCGCAATCCGCGTGTGTGCCTTTGGATTGAGTTGAGTTGAATGTGTATGCAGCTAGAAGACACAATGTCTGGGCCTAAGATTTGGCTACAACGAAGGAGACGTGCTTCGGCACGAGATGTGCCATCGAGTGTTAGGTCGTTGGCATAGAGTTCCATGAGTTGGACTTGAGCTGTTGCAAGTTAAGTCGAGAAGGGCCGTAGGGCAAGTTGGGTGAAGTTACGTTGAGTTGCTGGGCACGACCTCGAAATGTGAGGCACGACCGCGTTGTCAAAACTAAAGTATAGGCAAGACTAAGCGAGGAGGCACTGCCTCAGAGATATTGAAGCACGAATCGAGTTCATGGCACGACAGTCGTTACGTCACAGAGTATGGCACGAAAGACAAGTATGAGTCGGTGCGTTGACAATACAAGCACGAGAAAGGTCTAGAGGCAAGGAAATGGAGTCTATCGTGTAGTTGCGTCTCTGATTATGGCCGTAAGGCAAGCAAGACTTGATAGGTTAACGTTGTTGTGGACGTTACTATTGCAAGCCCGGGATGGTCCTCAGACACAAATATGCCAAGGCGTTTGTCATAAAACTGATCCTAAGACAAGACTAGAAAGACAATTGATAAGAATGGACTATGCTGCATAAAGTAAATCAAACGTGTTGGTTTTATAGGTGGGCGAGGAGCTCACTCCACCAGTACAGTTGAGTACTGACACCCACATAATTTTTATGTGCAGGCGCAGGTAGAAGCTCGTGGTGCGAGGCTCGCTTAGATGCGTTGAGGCATGGAGTTCCTTGGCGATTCGAAGCGTGCGACCGCGTGGAGTCAAGACTTATACGGGACATAATGTATAAACATCGCCCCTCCGAAGCATCCGCCATTCAAGACTTGTATTGAGAGATGAGAGAGAGCTGAGTGACTTGTAATGTGAGAAAGGTGAGCTCGAAAGATTTGTAAACTTAGCCTTGTGCCCATTGTAATCTTTGTTTTAATATCAATAAAGAGCTTCTTTGAATAATTTGTGTTTTGCTTCAAATTTTTGCTACTATTATTAATGTCTCTGCATGGGACTTCTGTGCGACGACCCCGTCGCAGCCGCTGAAATCGGCCGTTATGGAACCCACCTTGCACGAGCGCAATCTAGGCTCGTGCGGCATCACGCCTTAGGAGGACGATCGCTCCTACGAGAGTGGGGCATGACAGATGGAGAGCACTATCAAGTCTGGAATAGGTAGGTTACTCTCATTTTAACTTTTCGAAGTTAACCATATGTTAACCGAGGAAGAACCTACTGCTCCAGAAACTGGGTCTGCAGCCGCAATTACTGCTGCTAGTAAAAATTGGCCAAATGGAGAAGGGAGAATAGCATTTATAGGCTTTTAATCCTTAATGCTATAAAGGACTCCCTAGTGGAATCATATTCAAAGAAGACAACAGGCAGAGAGATATGGGAGTCTCTGGAAAAACTGTACGAAGATGACAAAAATAGGAGCAAGATATTTATCGTTGAAAAATAACATAAATTGCTCTTTGAAGACAAAAGTCTATGCTGCCGCAGGTGAAGGAGTTCCTGAAGTTGCGACAGAAGTTGGAAGATGAGGCGATGTCCCTCACCGAAAAGTTTGTTGTTGGAGGGATCATCTCAAAGCCCCGCTGGGGGGAGCAAGTTCTATGCAAACATGCATAGGAAGAAGTTGGAGATCAGTCTAGAAGATCTCCTGCAAAAATCTATGTTGAGGACCAGATGAGGGCTCAACTGAAGGTGGATGCACTGTCCAAACAGATGGCTAACGCCAACTTGGTTCACACCAAGGAATACAAGGGACAGCAGGCGGCTTCCTACAGTAATAAGAAAGACCCCAACAATCTGAAAGTGAAGGGAACTTCCTTCAAACAACAGAAGGCAAAGTCCCATATGCCTTATTTCAAGTGTAGCAAGAAGGGCCACTTCAAGAGTGAATACAAATCTAAGTCCAAGCAATCAGAGCAAGGTGAGCCTACTAAAGTTTCAATGATCATCTGTTGTTGCAATGATTGCGTAGGTCACTGCGGTAGGGGCTGAATCTGACTGGTGGGTAGACACTGGTGCCACCTGCCATGTCTGCTCAAGCAAGGAATGGTTCACCACCTGCATACCAACTTCTGAAGTTGTTATGTTGGCAAACCAGGCACAAGTTGAAGTGCAAGGGATCGGGACGGTGGTATTGAAGTTGACTTCTGAAAAGTCTCTAACGCTTCAAGGTGTGAAGCATGTACCTGCTATTGCAAAGAACCTGATCTCTGGAGGCCTACTCTGTAATGCAGGCCTAAGAATGGACATCAATGCTGGACAAATGGTGATGTCCATAAAGGGAATACTTTGAAAAAGCTTTTTATACCGAAAGAATGTTCAAAATTTAGCTTATAAAACAGTCCAGTTGTTAATGCAATCAGTCATTCTGCTTATACTTGAGTTGTGACATAATAGATTAGGACATGTTCATTGTAAAAGAATAAAAAGAATGACTAGTATAGGACTTATCTCCAAGTGTGGGTGTAAGGTAGAGAAATGTGAAGTTTGTGCTCAGACGAAGATCACAAGGAAACCATTTCCTCGGGTTAATCGAAGCACAGATCTTTTGGAGTTGGTACACTCTAATATCTGTGACTTCAAACAGTTCTCTACAAAGGCCGGGATGAAGTATTGCATAACCTTCATCGATGACTTCTCCAAGTACGCATTCGTCTACCTGCTAAAGGCCAAAGACGAAGCATTCGAGAAGTTCAAGGATTTCAGGACTGAGGCTGAACGACAGACTGGACAACAACTCAAGTGAATAAGAAGTGATCAGTGAGGAGAGTACCGGTCTCATGAATTTGCATCATTTTACAAAGAACATAAAATTGTCAATGAGACTACTGCTCTGTATTCTCTTCAATGAAATGGAGTAGCAAAGAGGAAGAATAGAACGTTAACAGAAATGATAACTCAATGCTGTTGACTACGGGTCTTCTAAATTGCTACTAGGGAGAAGCAGCATTGACGGCCACTTTTATTCTAAATAGAGTACCTTATGCAACTTCAGCCGTTACTCCTCATAAAATTTGGTTTAAAGTCAGACCTAACTTGAATGTCATTCGAGTGTGGGAGTGTCTGGCATATGTGAAGCTTCCAGATCTGAAGATTCAGAAGCTCGGGTTAAGGACTAAAAGACGATCTTCTTGGGTTATGCCGAGAAAAGTGATGCTCGGAAATTTCTTCATATTGAATCAAATCATATCATTGAATCTCGCGACGTAGAATATTTTAAAGACAAGTTTACAAGGCACAAAAATATTGTTCTTGCGGATATTTCGGAGAACAATGAGGGTGCGCAGGAAACTGAAGCTTCCAATGAGAATGTAGTCCAAAAAGATGTTGTTGTTGAAACAACAGTTGAACCAGAACTCGCTGAGTCATTATCTAAGTGAGGAGGTCGAAGGACTTCGAAAATGACTTTGTCACTATCATATGGAAGCAGATCCGCTTACCTATGATGAGGCGATGAATACCAGAGCAGCTATTTTCTGGAGGGAGACGATAGACAATAAAATTGATTCAATCACCTCAAATAACACTTGGGTGTTGGTTAATCTTCCTGAAGGAGCAAAACCCATCGGATGCAAATGGATCTTCAAGAAGAAAATGAAAACAGATGGAACTATTGACAAGTTTAAGGCCAGGCTGGTAGCCAAAGGGTTTTTTCAGAAGCAGGGAATCGACTACTTTGACACGTATGCTCCAGTAGCCCGGATTGTAGAAGCATGGAATTTCAGAGCCAGAAATCCTATACGCCAGACACTACATGCGCACGACAAAACCAACAAATATGGACATTTGAAAGAGGACTTTTTACATATAAAAGTCTATTACATGTCTAGAAAAAGTGGTACAAAGGAGAATTTCTACAAGGAAAAGACCCTAAGTCTACAACCAGCAACCACCATGCGCCTTCAGTCAGGCGCATCAACCACCATGCGCCTTCAGTCAGGCGCAGCAACCACCATGCGCCTTCAGTCAGGCGCAGCAGCCACCATGCGCCTTCAACCAGGCACATCCCGCCATGCACATCACAGGGCGCATCCTTTTAGAAGCTCAGTATTGTGCATCCCCAGTATGTGCATCCCTTCAGCAGCCCAGTTATGTGCTGCTTTCCAGCCAGGCTCACCTGATAAGTGCTTCGACTAATGAAGCATTTAACCCTCTGGCTGGAACCAAAGAAGAGAAAAGCACCGTAAATTTGTGGCCAGGGGAGGCTTCGAAAGAGCCTCCAAAGGCGAAGGAAGACCGTGATCGAAACCGCGGCTAAAGGAGCAGCTTTCAACACAACCAGAATGGGCAACGCCCACTTTGAAGGAAGAAAGAGCCTAGCACCGCCATTCCGATCTATGGCTCTTCCGGAATAACGAAAACGAGGCCCGAGCATCCCTATCTTTGGATTCAACAGGCACCTTCCGCCTGCCTCGGAAGCCCTCGACTCCATCTTTGGATGTAACAGTCACCTTCAAGTGCATCAACGAAGACATGGCGTCGCATCTTCACCCTTGGGAGCATTTCGTCAATAGAATGCATCCGAGTAAACAAGTTCATGTTGGAAGTACGTAGAGAACGAGAAGCAAACCCTCTCTCCATGCCACTATTTATAGGCCGGGCAAATCAAACCCACACGCCAAGTGGATGGCTCTCCGAATTCCGTGCGTGCAATGAATTTGCATTAAATGGATGAACCGGACGCCTCGAATTCAGCCAAACGGCTATTTAAAGCACTCGAAGAACGTAACAGTCGCATCATTAAAGACGTATCAGATGCGCCGACCAGATAGCGCATCACCCCGACGCGCCCTCCGACATCAAGCGCATCATACGGACGCGCCCCTCAGCGTCAAGCGCATCACAGACCAAGCGCTTCATAGGGGATGCACCCCCGTGCGTCCCCATATGCCTAGTGGAACGTCAATCAACGCGCCCACTCAGCTGTCCATCGAATGTCACCAACATTAAATGCTGATCTGACAGAGTTGGCAGTACACCTCCCAAAGTCTGAACAGTTGACAGTTTTTTCAGAAGACGAAGCGTCGGCAACGTTAGCATCATCATTACTTTACTTCGACGGCTACTGCCACGTGGCCACCAACCATCCGCATGCGCCTCAAAGGCCATGCGCCTCAGACTTTTCATTGATCCCTAAAGACAGAAGGAAAGTCTCCATTTTAGCTCGGCATGTGCCTCAAAAGCCATGCGCCCTAGACTGCTCTCTGATCCCAAAAGACAGGAGTAAAGTCACGACTGAAGCCTCGCATACGCCTCAAAAGCCATGCGCCCAGAATGGTTCGTGACTCCTAAAGGTTAAGATCCAGAGTCTCCTTATGCGCCCTATCCTAGGCGCATCCTACCAGATCACCCCCTCCATCAAATCCGAGATCTCCGAGCCATGAGTCGACGACACGTGTCCTTTGACTCAACTCATCCAAGATTTCAGCTACAGAAAAATCTTTTCCTCTGCTACGTGCCAGCTCACAACAGCAGTATGAAGCATTCAACCCCTCGATCAGGGCGCATCATTCATGCGCCTCCATCAGCAATCACCACGTGGCGTCCCCACGCACCGGTGCATCCTACATGCGCGCATGAGCAGCCAGCCTGCAAAACTATAAATAGAGGGATCATTTCCTTCTCACCCACGCACAGAATATACAACGAACACACAGAGACTTCGCACCACCAGAGAGGCAGATACAGACACTCAACGTCTTCCTCCTCTCAGCAAGCTCCAGCACCCAGAGCAATCCAAACCTTCAGAGAACCGATAACTATCGTCAGCTCGTCAACGGAGTCAACGCATTACCACTCACTCCATCGGCACAAGGGACCCAGATAAACAAAAGTGTACTCCTAGGACTACGTCTAAGTCCTATTGTAACACTGTTCTGTTTGTATTGAAATTTGCAATAATACAATTTTAATGACAAACACGGATGACCGCCATCAGAATGTGATTGCTCTTGTAGCAATATATAGGTTGGTGATACATCAGATGGATGTAAAAATAGCTTTTCTAAATGATGAGCTGACTAAAGAGATTTATATGCAACAACCAGAGGGATTTGTCGTCAAGGGTCTTGAAGACAAAGTTTGCAAGTTGGTGAAATCCTGGTACGGTCTTAAACATGCTCCCAAGATATGGCATACAAAGTTTGACATTGTTATAAGGTCAAATGGCTACTGGGTCAGCGAGACGGACAAGTGTGTTTACACAAAGTTCACTGATGGAAGAGGTGTAATCATTTGTCTGTATGTGGACGACATGCTTATCCTAGGTACGGATATGGGTTGTGTCATGGAGACAAAGAAGTTCATCTCGACTAAGTTCAGTATGAAGAACTTGGGGGACGTTGATGTGATCTTAGGGATCAAGATCATCCAGACAGACACTGGACTGGCGCTGTCACAGTCTCAATATATTGAGAAGATGATCGCACGCTATGGGTATCAGGATCTTCCAGGGATCGATACGCCTTACAGGTGTGATATGAAGCTGAAGCCTAATTCGAAGAAAAGTATCAGGCAGCTGGAGTATGCAAGTATAATCAGCAGTTTGATGTATGCTACTACTGCCACAAAGCCTGACATATCTTTCGTTGGGGAATGCTGCATCATTTTACGAGAAACCCAGGCATTGAGCACTAGAAAGTTGTGAAATGGATAATAAGATATATCAAGAAGACTCAGACATATGCACTGCACTACAGCGGAGATCCGTCGGTAGTAGAAGGCTTCAGTGATGCCAGCTGGTGCTCAGAATTGGAGAACGAGAGATCCACAGGTGGATTCATTTTCACAATGGGTAGAGTTGCTATATCATGGAAGTCGAAGAAGCAGACTATGCTCTCTCATTCCTCCATGGAATCTGAGTTCTTTGCACTAGATACCACAACAGAGGAAGCAGAATGGCTTCGGGAGCTCATGTATGATCTTCCAGTGGTTAGAGTACAAATACCGGCAATTCTGATATACTGCGACAACCAGGCGACTACGGCGGTAGAATCAAATGACCTTTTCAAAGGGAAGAAGAGGACTGTACAGTTAAAGCACAGGACAGTACACAATCTCATCAAGAGAGGTGTTATTACAGTTATTGAAGTTTGGAGTCAGGAAAACCTGGCAGATTCGTTCACCAAGGGCCTCAAGTCCCAGCTGGTCGACGATACAACAAGTAAAACAGGCTTGAAGGTATTCTAATATTATGTTATTGCAATCCTACCGTAAAGTTTTATGTTATTAGTTCAAAGAAAAATCTACTAGGCATCTGGCTTTTGATTCAAGAGAGGACCACTAACTGAGAAAATATCAAGAAGGGTGGGTACATGTCCTTTGTGGCTGTAGAAGCATAAAAAGAATAATAATTCATATGCGGCCCAGATTCAGCATGCGGCTCAAAAGCTTGAAGAGTCTTATGCGGCTAGGAAAGTCCCAAAGAGCCGCATGCGGCTCAGAAATTTTCGTACGGCTCAGAAAGAGCCACGTGGTCTCATGCGGCTCGAAGAAGGCCAATACAGCTGGCCATAATGACTGCAGCAGGCCATTAAAAGCTCTGACACAAAGTGACCATTCTGACAGCTTTGACATAATGAAGAGACGCATCAGGCTCATCAAAAGACGAGAAAATCTCTGAGATAACCACAATTCACAAAATCCAAAGAAGTTCTCTATGCGGACCGCCTATGTGACCCTCATGCGGCTCGGTTGTGGGGGCCACCCCCATGCGGCTCGGTTGTGAGGCCATCCTCATGCGACTCGGTTGTGGGGGCCACCCCCATGCAGCTCGGTTGTGGGGAGGCCCTTATGCGGTTCAGTTGGGGGGCCACCCTTATGCGGCTCAGTTGTGAGGCCATCCTCATGCGGCTCGGTTGTGGGGGCCACCCCCATGTGACTCGGTTGTGAGGCCATCCTCATGCGGCTCGATTGTAGGGGCTACCCCCATGCGGCTCAGTTGTGAGGCCATCCTCATGCGGCCCGGTTGTGAGGCCACCCTCATACGGCTCAGTTGTGAGGCCATCCTCATGCGGCTCAGTTATGAGGCCACACTCATACGGCTCTGCAAGGATGCCCCGTTCATGTGGCTCATAGCTGTTTGCCATAAAATATAAAAGAACAGAACAATTATCGGAGGACTGGACTTTTACTTCACCATATAAACTCGCTTGTACAAAAAAAGCCTAGGAATGAAAACCTAGATACAGCAATCTAAGTACAATTATTTATTTTAGATTCTGGAAGGTGACGGTAGAGGCTCGGGAAAGCGACGGTAGCTCTGCCTTACTCCTTGGACGATCGGGTGCAACCTTGGCTCTGTAGAAGAACTGCTGGACGTTGATGAAGAAATCCTCTCTCTTCAGGCTCTCTATGTCTCTCTCTGTATATCTCACTCTGTCTCTGTGTATGTCTCTATTTCTCTCTCCATATATGTCTGTGTGTATGTTTGCAAGGGAATGGCACCCTACTATTTATAAGAGTGGGGGGGGGGGCCTCATTAGGGTTTACAATGATTGCCCATTCTTGAAAGTCGGCGGCTAAGGATCCCTGGATCTGGGTCGTTCATCGAGATTTGAGCAATAAATGTGATTGCATCAAATCTTTTGTGGGTAATAATGCTGATTGACATAAATCCTCCTGATTTGTCATGCCAATCTCGGATTTCTCGACACGTGTCTTTAATATGCTTATTTGCAAATGATCTGATTTGATCCCAATATTTTATTGGGATTTGTTGAGAGATTTCGATCAATCTGATGCCACGTGCCGTGCTATCATGCCACGTGTCGAGCCATTATAGAAATCTGAGCCGCAGGAAGGTTGCTCCTCATTGAGCCGCATAAGGCTGGCCACGTGTTCAGGCTGCTTGAGAGTGGCCCGCATAGTAATAATTTGAGCCGCATGAGTGTGGATGGCCGTATGAGTGAACCACATGGAGATAGTCCTTATGAGCCGCATGGGGATGGTCTTCGTGAGCCGTATGGAACTAGTCTTTGTGAGCTGCATCGAGCTAGTCTTCGTGAGCCGTATGGGGCTAGTCTTTGTGAGCCGCATGGGGCTAATCTTCGTGAGCCGCATGGGGCTAGTCTTCGTGAGCTGCATACGACTGTCCACGTGTCGAGGCCGCATGACAGTTTCGGACTCTCGGGGGATCGTGTCAGAGATTTTCTTTGTTTCCCAAGGAGTCCGTCATTATGAGGGAGTCATAATGATATCTTTGTCAGAATTGTCACCTTGTCAGAGCTTGTCAGCCATCAAGGCATTTAATGTAATGATGGACAAAGGGAAGGGCTGTTTGTAGGCCACGTGGCTTCTCTTTGTGCCGCATAGAGCTTGTTTGAGCCGCATAGACGCTCGAGCCGCATGAATACTTGAGTCGTATGAACTCTCTGAGCCGCAAGGGGCTCTCTGGCCGCATGGATCTTTCTTTATTCTTTTCCATGCTTCTACAAGACCCCCTTCAAAGTTTTTAATTTGTAAAATTGAAATACTTTGAATAAGAAGCATGGCTATGTATAAATTCTTCTGGCCGCATATGAGGTCCTGGCTGCATGGACGTCTCAGCCGCATGGCCTTCTCAGCCGTATTGGCCATCCAGCCACATGATTTGCTGGCCGCATAGGCTGTCTGGCCGTATTGACTCTGGCCGCATGGGCTCCTTGCCACGTCTTTATGCCATATGTGCAGATTTTTTCTATTGATTGCCGCTGTTTTTGGGGCAAGATCCCAAGAGTTTGGTCAGCTAGTTTCTCTCGATAACCGAAGAGTCGGTTACGTTGTACGAGGCATCGGTCTATGGCCCCCCCTTTTTCTTCCTATAAATAGAAGGGTATTTGGACGGACTTCTCTCCTGTCTTCAACTCTTCTTGACTCAGATCTCTGTCTTGTTTTCTTTCTTCCTTCGATCATCAGACAACAATGGCTCCCAGGTCTTCCAAGACCGTGATAAAAGCTGCGACGAAGGGTAAGAAATCGGCTTCGTCTTCGACTATCGTGCCCCCCGTTTGCCTTGATGTCCATATTGCCATCGAAGGTAAGGACTGTGTAGAAGCTTGAATACTTCGAAACCCTAACAGAGCCGGCTCTGCTACATGCTTTGTGCACAAGCCTTTGATGCAAACTGTTCAAATTGCATAGGCCACATACGCGTCCCATGACCGAGCCGCATGGGGATATAACCCATGTCCGAGCCGTATGAGAATTGTCTTAATGAGCTGCATCAACACTTCTGAATATCTTCTGACTGTTTTTCATTTCCTTTGTCTTTGGTTCTTTGTAGTATCTCCACCGGCTGCTGGGATCGCAGTGACAGAGGAGCCGCCGCCTCCTTTTATCAAACAGGAGTCATCCTCTGTTAAGGAGGAGGCGATGAAAGAAGAACCGGCGCCTGAGGGGGAGGGCAGCCTTCCAAATATCGAAACCGCTGAGGGTGGTAGCGCTGGGAATTCCAATTCTCCTGCTCTGGACGAGGATCCTTCTCAATTGCATCCTTCATATGCAAGGTGGTTGAGGGAATGGTATACGCGCTTTCGCAACTAGGATTCAGGGGCTTCTCGTAGATGTCTATCTTTTGTCTTTAATTTTTTTGCTGTAGTCTTCGTTTTGTTTTTTCTTTCTTTGTTGTCTGCATGAAGAACTTCTTTGACTTGCTTGTAGTCGTGTGGATGTAACCGATTTCTGAATGAATGGAATATATTTGCTTCACTCTTTTGCTTTGTAATAGTCATCTTATTAGGATATTTTGCGTGGACCTATTGCCCCTAACGTACCCTGGTTTTGGATACGGACAATAAGTTTAAAAAGGAACCAACATACTTACTCAGAGGTACTGAGGATATGGTGAGCATGAGGGTTTCTTTGACGGAGCCTTCCTACTCAGAGGTAATGAGGACATGGCAGGAGTGGGCTCAATAAAGGGGGGTACAAAGAACAACTCAGAGGTAATGAGGACATGGAAGTTCTATGTAGAGGGTGATTTATTTTGGCGGAATTAGGACGACTCAGAGGTAACAACGACATGATCGTTTTGGAAATTTGTGGATCCGTTACCCTTTTTGTACTGGGAGTGCGGGTAGTGGATCATGATGGAGGATCTCTTCCAGGAAGAAAGTTCAGAGGTATGATCATACATGACTTACTATCTGAAAGAGTGACCGGAATGTGAGTTCAGAGGCACCAGCGGGTACATGACTTGATAATTTGGAATATTGCAAGTATGAGTTCAGCGGCACCAGCGGGTACATGACTCGATAATCTGGAATAGTGTGGATGTGAGTTCAGCGGCACCAGTGGGTACATGACTAGATAATCTGGAATGTTATGGATGTGAGTTCAGCGGCACCAGCAGGTACATGACTCGGTAATCTGGAGTGTTGTGGATGTGAGTTCAGCGACACCAGCGGGTACATAACTCGATAATCTGGAATGTTGTGGATGTGAGTTCAGCGGCACCAGCGGGTACATGACTCGATAATCTGGAATGTTGTGAATGTGAGTTCAGCGGCACCAGCGGGTACATGACTCGATAATCTGGGAGTGTCATTTAGACATAATATTTCTTCAGGAACTTGCCGTTGACGGGCAACATGAGCAAGTCTCCATTTTGTTTTGCGAGGCGGTAAGCACCGTTGGAGAATACAGCCTCGATGATAAATGGACCTTCCCATTTTGGCTGGAACTTGCCGGCGGTCTTGTGAGTCATGACCATCGGCCTCCGACTGCCAGAACGAGATCGTCCCTTGGAATGTTCTGATTTTAACCTTCTTGTTGAAGGCTCCAGAGATGCGTGCTTGGTATAGCTCGATTCGTTGCTGAGCCAGGAGGCGCTTTTCATCTAAGGCCTCTACCTCTTGTAGTCGGCGTCGATAGTTATCATCCGTTGTCAATTGATAAGTGAGGGCGACGCGGAGTGAGGGTATTTGAGTCTCCAATGGAAGAACTGCCTCACTCCCGTACACTAGGGAGAATGGTGTGTTCCCTGTGGCCGTTCGGACTGTGGTACGGTACGCCCTAAGCATTCACCAAGCTTCTCGTTTCAGTCGCATTTGTTGGACGATACAAACTTCTTGAGAAGTTTGATGATTATTTTGTTGAATGCTTCTGCCAACCCATTCGCTGCCAGATTGTATGTTATTGAAGCAATATTCTGGATGCGGTGCTTGTTGCAGAACCGATAGAAGGCGTGGCTTGCAAACTGCGGACCATTATCGTGGATGCTCCTTCGGGGTAGTCCAAAGCGATATATGACGTGATGCTTGAGGAAGCTGATCACGTTTGAAGTCTTCACTTCTGCAAGTGGGACAACTTTCCGTCCATTGGAGAAGTAATCTGTGATGCGGTGTACGAAGCGATGTCCTCGGGAGGAAGTGGAGTGATTGGACCCAATGATATCCATCCCCCATGCTTTCGAACGGCTAGGATGCCACTGTCGGATGTGAAATTCGGATGGTTGGTGGATGAAGTCCGCGTGGACTTAGCAGGCTTGCACTTTCTCGTATAGTCCATCGCATCTGCTACCATCGTAGGCCAGTAGTAGCCCATCGGCGAAGACGGTCGTTGCAATTTAGGGCCAGGCTGATGGGCCCCGCAGACACCGTCATGAGCTTCTCGTACAACTTCTTGGCTTCTTTGCATTTGACAGCCTGAAGCAATAATCCATCGTAGGATCCGCCGATACAGCATTTTCATCTCTGTATCGTAGAAGATTCTGAGAGAACGTCTTCTGACAGAGGTGGCTTCCTTTGGGTTCTCGGGCAGGATGTCGTAGACTACGAAGTCAATGAATGGTTGTCTCCAATCTGGGACTTCGTCGATTGTCTGGGCGGAATAACTTGCCACGAATTGAACGTTGTTCTTGGGACAGACCAGTTTGTAGCCTATCACATCCACCGATTGATGAGCATAGTTCGGAATCGCTAGGGAAGCGGCAAGGCCAGCTAAGTCATCGGCTTCGATATTTCAGAGTCTGGGAACATGTTCGATGAAGAACCCCTCGAACGACGAAATAATGTTTATCGCTATTTGGTGGTAGGGGATCATGTCTTCATGGCGGACTTCGTAGGAGCCCCGGATCTGATTGACGATTAACTGAGAATCGCCGTATGCTTCAAGATATTCTATCTCCAGCTCTTTTGCAAGTTGGAGGCCAATGACCAAAGCGTTGTACTCGGCCACATTGTTAGAGCAAGGCTCTGTGAGAGAGTAAGCGCGATTGATCACCAATCCAGAAGGGAAAACCAGCACCACCCCGACTCCGACAACGATGTTGCCTTTAGGTCCGGTCCTTGAGGCGCCGTCGAAGAACATTCGCCATATATCATCGTAAGAGGTTGCATACGAGTAGGCGACCTCATCCGGGATTTCCTCATATATTCTGGATGACTCCGAGCCCGGGTGGGCTGCTAAAAAGTCTACCAGGGCTTGACCTTTAACAGACTTTTGTGGGACGAAGATCATATGATAAGGAGACAGTATATTGCCCATGTAGCAGCGAGAGCTGAGTGCCCCTGGTTTAGTCATGATGACTCTGAGAGGGTTGACTCGTGATATCACATGTATGGTTTTGTCCAGTGACATAGTACCCGTCTTCTGAATGGCGAACACCAGGGCGAGGCATTCCTTCTCCACAGCGTGTATCGGTGCTCTGGCCCAATCATCATTCAACTGAGGTAATATATGGCTTGTTCATGGCCTACATCGTGTTTTGTGCTAGCAGAGCCCCGAGGTAATGTTCCATTGCTCGTACGTAGAGCAAGAATGGTCTTCCAGCAACCGGAGCCACCAGGACTGGAGGGTTCGACAAATATTCTTTGATGCTGTCGAAGGCCCGCTGACATTCTTCGTCCCATACGAATGAGACGTATTTCTTCATGAGATGGGTGAATGGTCGACATCGCCCGGGGAGATTAGAAATGAACCTCTTGATGTAAGCTAGCCTCCCTTGGAGGCCTCTGAGTTAGCGGAGATTTCTCGGGGGACCCATCTCCATAATTGCCTTTATCTTCTCAGGGTCTACATGGATACCCTGGGCGGTGATGATAAAACCCAAGAACTTCCCGCTGGATACGCCCAGAAAGGACTTCGTAGGATTCATTTTTAAATTGTGTGCTCGCATCAGATCGAATACCGTCCTCAGATCCTGCAGATGGTCTCCCTTACAGCGACTCTTGACGGCGATGTCATCAACATAGCACTCCACCGTCTTGCGTAAGTGATCTCTGAAGATGATACTCATGACTCTTTGATATGTGGCGCCAGTATTCTTTAAACCGAAAGGCATGACTGTGTAGCAGTATGTGCCAATCGGTGTTCGGAATAATGTGTGCTTTTCGTCGTCAGGAGACATCTTGATTTGGTTGTACCCCGAGAAGCCATCCATAAATGACATACGTTCAAAGCCGCATGTGTTGTCAATCATGATGTCTATGATAGGGAGGGGAAATTCATCTTTGGGACATGCCTCGTTCAGATTGCGGAAGTCGATACAGATTCGAATCTTCCTATTCTTCTTGAGGACTGGTACTATATTGGCGACCAAATCTGGGTGTTGTTCCTCACGAATGAAGCTGCTGGCTATTAATTTGTTGACTTCAGCCTCGATCGCATCCATGATGCCCGGGCGGAAGCGTCGTAGTTGTTGCTTGACTGGCTTTGCATCCGGCCGAATGTTGAGTTTGTGAAGAGCAACCTCGGGGTTTAGTCCTGGCATGTCTTCGTAGCTCCAGGCGAACACATCAATATATTATTTGATAAGTTCCAATAGCAATTCTCGCTCTTCGTCTGTTAGGCTTTTACTGACGAGATTGGTTTTGGAGAAGATTCGCTACCGAGATCCACTTGTATAACCTCATCTTCAGTAGGGGGTTCTCTCCGTTCAAACCGTTTTTCTCATTGTGCATCCAACTGTTGGGTCCACGGCTCTAACTCGAGGATTTCCGGAATGTCTTTATCTTCTTCGTAAGCGTCGTTGAATGCCATGTTGACTGACAGGACTTGTCTAAATATGTCTTCGATGCTGGTATCCGAGTCAAAAGTTGGTGACCTGGTTGAATGTGACTGCCAGTCACATTCTTTATTTGAACTCTCAGGGGTCATCGTGGGTGTTACATACCCTAATCCACATCGAGTTTTACTATAGTAGTCCCATGGTTTGCCAGCCGGGACTGGTGGCTTCAAAGGTAATCGTCGCCCGGTGCCGTAGTTCAAGCCTGGTGTAGTCTCCAGTCATACCCTTTTTTTCATGAGATATTTGGATTGGGGGCTATAAAGATACAGAGGCAGTCTCCCGGCATCTGATTCAAGGTCGACTTCTTCTACGGTGAAGGGCTGCGGATCGTCCTTCCGGCCGAAGATGATTGGATGATCCCCTCCCTCGATTATGCGATAAGTGTCTTCCACTGGAGTAAGCTGGATTGCGGCATACACATTCGTCAGCTGTATGTGTAGGTGAGTGCCTATACCGTGTTCCATAGCATACATTGTACAAAGCTTATTAAGCTCGAGGTAGTTCAAAGATGGCCCTTTATTGATGAAGTAAGGTATCTTTTCTAGGGGGATTACATCATCTACGGAGGGAACATCGTGTGGGCAGCCACATACTTGGCTAGCTCCGGTTCCTCTTCGGCTACCCCTTGTATAAACGAAGACTGAGAGGACCTGGGCAGCTTGATCGTCAGAGGTTCAGCTGGTGGAGCAGAGCGTGGAGTTGTTGGCAGACTAGCGACCCCCAGCTTGGTACTCGATGCTGGGCGGGAGTGGTTGGTTCGCTAGAAGTCCCAGGCCTTGCATCGGGGTGATGACTCTTCTTGGGAAGGCGTATCATCATTGGCTTGTCGGAGGGATTGAGCTTCTCCGTTTGCGGCTGGCCGACTCTCGGCAGCCTGATTGTCGGTGGCTCCGTTGTGGGTCTTGGCACTTGGCCAGACCTTGGCAGCCGGATTATCATCTGCTCTTTTTGCGCCGAGAGGCTGATTGCGTCCTTACGCAGAGTGGCTGTAAGGGGTGCGACTTGCCAGGTTTGCGAGCTTGGAGGTGGATCGTCAGAGGTTCTTCTGATCCTGTGGCTGTCTCGGTACGAGCTTGCATATCTCCTTCACCAAGGTACTTCTTCGACTTTCGTACTGGCAGGAGTCTGAGTAGTAGGACTCGATCCCTTTGAAGGGATCGATATCAGCAAATTCTGTCCTCACGAAGCCGTGTTTCGACATATTTGAAGCACTAGTACAGCATGGAAGGCACGATCATATAATCGTATATCCAAGGACGCCCCAAGAGGTTGTTGTAAGAAGTGTTTGCATCTATGACGTAGCAGGTGACTTCTGATTGGAGATCGCCAATCTGACACTTCAGACGAATCTTCCTAATTGGGTAGCTCCTGTCCGAGTTGAACCCGCTGATGGCGGTGCTTGTAGGTGTCAGGCAATGCATTGGGATACGGAGATGATGTAACAGGCCCTTCGGGATAATACTTATGGAAGAGCCAGGCTCAATGTGCATCCGATCCACCTTTACGTCGCCAATGTATCCAGTGTAGTATAATGGGCGATCGTGCAGGTTGGTTTTGATGAGCATATCCTGCGGAGTAAAGACAATGTTGGGCATCGCTCCCGTGCAAGCGCTGTCTTGGAGATCTGCAGGAGGGTTCTCTCCTGTGAGGTTGACCTGAGCCAGGTACGCGTCGGTATTTTGGAGTGCATCGCTCAACGCCGTACGAACATCTTTTGAGAGTCTCAGAAGCTCGTATAATGACAACTTGGCCGGTGTTTGGCCAATTGCGCCAAGATGTCGAAGTTGTAGGGCCTCTCCAGCCCCTATGGCATCTCTTTTCAGAGGGATTTGTCCAACCGAGTCTCCTTCGGCCTAGGCTTATCGGTCGTCGGAGGCTGAGCCGGTCCCGGAGCGTCTGTTGTAGCGGGCTGATGATCTTCAGTCGAATTATTAGCCACCGGTTGGGATTGTGCCGCAGACCGAGTGACGACGGCTATAGCTTCTTCTTCGATATTTGTCGAGACTGTGCGACATGATCTGACTTTTCCACTCTTCTTCTTGCGAATAGAAGATGGTGTGGACTTTGTCACTTCAGGTACCAAGTCTGGATGGACCCATATGATTTTCTCCCGTGCGTGGTGAGGGGCACTAGACCAGCAGCCTGATCCCGAGGAGGTGGAAGATTAGCAATCTCCATTGTCGCCAGAGGGATGGGTACCACCCCGTCTTGAGTTTCTTTGGAGGGAAGTTGCCGAATTGTACGGACACCATGTTGGCTGCCACGGTTACCTCCTCGAAATCGATGGCCAGAGCGTTCGAATCGATGAGATTTTGGATGTACCGTTTTAGTTGATAGCAGTCGTGCGTAGCATGGTGGACGTAGCATTGGTAATGGCAGTACTTTGGGTTCTCCATTTCTGCCGCCAAGGTTCCCGTCTTGGTGGAGGAAGCTGAATTCTGTCTCCTTGTATGAGCATGTCCAAGATGGGCTTGACGTGGCCGTCTTCGAAGGAGTAAGTGATTTGCGGCCATTATTTGTCTGCCGGTTTTGATTCAGGTTTCTGGGCTGTATCGGCCACCATAGCCTGCTTGCCCTTGTTGTCTCGATTGTTGGTGGAGCTACCCCCATTGTTGGTGTTGGCGTTGGGACGCCTGCCCTTGTCCTCTCCCTCTGAGATGTGCAATCCCAGTTGGCGAGCCTTCTTCAATCGTTCTTCGGCGCTTTAGCACTAATAATAAACATCTTCCAGTCCTTGAATTGACTTTCGCCCATCCAGAGACTAATTGTTGGGAGCAATCTCTTTTGGCAAATTTCAATCAGGAAGGAATCCGGATTTCTAGACGGCAGCTTCATTGCAGTTTGGCGAAACCGCTCAATGTAATTCCTTGTCAGCTCTTTCTCCCCTAGACGACATCCATGAGGGTGGACATGATGTCCTGCCCTACTTCGTAGAATCTCTCCAAGAACATGCGCTTGAAGCCGACGAAGGAGTGGATGCAGTTGTCTGGCAGGTTGTGATACCAGTCGAAGACGACTTCTTCTAATGCCCCAATGAATAATCGTGTGAGATGGCATCATCATGGGGCAGATGGTCGGTAGTGACCTCGAAGTAAGTGATGTCCGACTTGCGGAGGTCTTGCCATCATAAGGATTGATATTGAACGGCTTATATCTTGGTGGGAAGGGGACATCCCTCCATACAGTAGGGTACGGTTGCCGTATTCTGAGGTCTTGAGAGTTTTCTCGAGCATGAAACATGGCTCGGAGCTCCTGGACCTCTCTTCTTGCTTCTCGGGCCTCATCCACAGTGGTAGGGGCTGTTAATTCAGGAGGATTGTTGCCCGGGTTCGGTGCCGCTGAATTCGAGTCTGCATTGACCGCGGGACCCACGTTTGTTTGGCCAAGTGTCCCTCCTTGCAGAGTTGGAAGGGCCGCTTTGATCTCGTCCACAGACTTGACCAAGGCAAGCAGTATGGCCTTCAGAGTGTCGATGCGTTGGCGATCACTGGAACCACTTTGGTTGCTGTCTGTCATGAATACCGTCCTTACGTGAGGAGAGATAGATGGCACGGTAGAGGACGTGTCTTTCGAGTCATACCCCTGTAATGAGAAATCAACGGGGTATGTGGGAATGTCTTCCTCTGGTTCGGACTCAGAAGGAACAGTACCCCCAGTTTTCGAGTTCGCCTCGTCTTGGGAGTTGTAGGCGTCCTTGGGGACGTCGGGGTTTGCTGCATCTGATGGGAGAGTTGTTTCCCCCGGCTCGTCTTCTTGGAACGTCGGATTGTCGTGGAGGTTCGGAGGCGTGCTACCCCCAGTCCCAGCAACCCCTAGTGGTGTGGACGACGAATCTCCCATTGTAGCAGATTTCGTCTTAGAACGGGTACCTTGGAAAACTTCGGTGGTGGGTACCCGCTTAGACGAGAGTCTCTTAGCCATAGTGGTTGAAATCTTCGGGCTAGGAATATTCGCCTTCTTTCCTCTCCCATCGGCGGGGACTTTCTGAGCAGAGTTGCAGGAGACGACGGGAAGTGCCTCGTCTTCCGAAGATGGCTGCTGTAGTCTTTGAAAGACGGACTGCGCGGTCTTCTAGTATCGTCGTGTTGTTACAACAGCAGTTGACGATGACTTGGGTGCAGTGACGTCCGTGTGAGGACTCCTTGCACCCCGATGCGCCTTCTCTTTCCTTGCGTTGTGGAGGATGGCCCTACGCAAGTCAGATGGTCTGGATCGACCATGTTCGCTCCCTGGATTTTGGAAGACTTTTGCGAACCTCTATGTCCGTTTGCCGTCGGGGGCTGGACTCGAGTGGTTCTGTACAACTTCCCATCTGAGGCCCGCATACGGTATAACGGGACGCTTGGATGGTCAGAGGTCGGATCAGCGGATCGAGCTCGCCAAGCTCGCGCTGCCCTAGACTTCTTCGCTCTAGTGCGTAAGGGCACATAGTAGGAAGAGTCTAAGTGATGCTGGAGAGAGTCAGACATATCTTCTTGAGAGCACAAGAGATCTGGACCATAGGAGAGGCGGTCGAAGACAGAGCCACGTGGGGTAGACGTTACGCAGTTGTCATCAATAACCTTCATGCGGCTGGCAGGCATAGCCGCATAGGATTTCTTCATGCGGCTGGGTGTCTCGGCCGCATGAATTTTCTTCATGCGGCTGGATGATCTGGCCGCATGGACCTCCTTCATGCGGCTGGCTGATTCAAACCGCATTGAGCATCCTGCATGTGGTTGGCAGACTTGGCCACATGAGCGTTCGGCTTCTTCTTGGGGCGCGTAGAATCACTCTTTGTCCCTGCAAGTCCAGCATCGTAGTACTTTCCTCTGCCGGACTTGGGGAGCAGAGTTCTCTATGGCTCGAAGTGGAGCCGTATGAGAGTCGCCTTCGCCGTCTTAGGTAGCAGAGAGTACCCCGTCTAGAGCTTCTGGAGGAGCAAATGATTTTGGCCTCCACTCGCAGCGAGCTTTCTTTGTGCGGGTTTGCTTCTGGACCGGGCCAGCGCTTCCTTCAGAGAGCATTTCTTCAAACGCCTGTTGGTCGAAGCGGACGACCATCTTCTGTTGCGTAGAGCCAAGTTTGGCTGCATCTGATTGCATCACCAACTCCTCATCCGTGGAGAAGTTTTTCCCCAGCAGAGTCGCCATCGTGTTTGCCATGAAATATAAAAGAACAGAACAATTATCGGAGGACTGGACTTTTACTTCACAATACAACTCGCTTGTACAAAGAAAGCCTAGGGACGAAAACCTAGGTACATCAATCTAAGTACAATTATTTATTTTAGATTCTGGGGGGTGACGGTAGAGGCTCGGAAAGCGACGGCAGCTCTGCCTTACTCCTTGGACGATCGGGTGCAGCCTTGGCTCTGTAGAAGAACTGCTGGGCGTTGGTGAAGAAATGCTCTCTCTCTCTCAGGCTCTTTGGCTCTCTATGTCTCTCTCTGTATATCTCTCTCTGTCTCTGTGTATGTCTCTATTTCTCTCTCCGTATATGTCTGTGTGTGTGTTTGCAAGGGAATGGCACCCTACAATTATAAGAGTGGGGGGGGGAGGGGCTCATTAGGGTTTACAATGATTGCCCATCTTGAAAGTCGGCGGCTAAGGATCCCTGGCTCTGGGCCGTTCATCGAGATTTGAGTAATAAATGTGATTGCATCAAATCTTTATGGGTAATTAATGCTGATTGACATAAATCCTCCTGATTTGTCATGCCAATCTCAGATTTTTTGACACGTGTCTTTAATTTGCTAATTTGCAAATGATCTGATTTGATCCCAATATTTATTAGGATTTGTTGAGAGATTTCGATCAATCTGATGCCACGTGCCGCGCTATCATGCCACGTGTCGAGCCATTGCAGAAATCCGAGCCGCAGGAAGGTTGCTCCTCATTGAGCCGCATAAGGCTGGCCACATGTTCAGGCTGCTTGAGAGTGGCCCGCATAGTAAAATTTGAGCCGCATGAGTGTGGATGACCGCATGAGTGAACCGCATGGAGATAGTCCTCGTGAGCCGCATGGGGATGGTCTTCGTGAGCCGCATGGAACTAGTCTTTGTGAGCCGCATGGAGCTAGTCTTCGTGAGCCGTATGGGGCCAGTCTTTGTGAGCCGTATGGGGCTAATCTTCGTGAGCCACATGGGGCTAGTCTTCGTGAGCCGCATACGACTGTCCACGTGTCGAGGCCGCATGACAGTTTCTGACTCTCGGAGGATCGTGTCAGATATTTTCTTCGTTTCCCAAGGAGTCCGTCATTATGAGGGAGTCATAATGATATCTTTGTGTCAGAACTGTCACCTTGTCAGAGCTTGTCAGCCGTCAAGGCATTTAATGTAATAATGGACAAAGGGAAGGGCTGTTTGTAGGCCACGTAGCTCCTCTTTGAGCCGCATAGAGCTTGTTTGAGCCGTATAGATGCTCAAGCCGCATGAATACTTGAGCCGTATGAACTCTCTGAGCCGTATGGGGCTCTCTGGCCGCATGGATCATTCTTTATTCTTTTCCATGCTTCTACAGTAGCATAATGACAGTTGGGACATGTGGCAGAAGATTGACTAAGACTTATCCACGCGGATTTATTGCAACCAACAAATCATAACAATGCAGATTTATTGCAACCAATACAACGGCCCAGATCGATTTCCAACAAACAGATCAAAGTTAATCTTAACCAATCCCCAATCGCCCACTTTTCAAGGCGCAGTTACTGCGCACCCCACTCATCATTCAGTCCTATAAATAGCAGGGGATTATTCCTTTGCACACACACAGAGAAAAGCACACACAGAGCAGGAGATATACACAGAGAGCATCCCACAGAGCAATATGCAGAGGAGAGAGCACTTTTTTGCCTTAGCCAAGGCCACGTTCGATCGTCCAAGGAGTAAGACAGAGTTGATATCACTTTCCCGAGCCTCTACCGTCACCCCCCAGAATCAAAAACTAAATAATTGTACTTAGAATGCTTTTCCTAGGTTTTGTTCCTAGGCTCTCTTTGTACGAGCGAGTTTGTATTGTGAATTAAAGTTCAGTCCTCCCATAAATCTGTTCTGTTATTTGATAATCAATGGCAAACACGATGGCGACTCTGCTGGGGACTAACTTCTCCACTACTGAGAAGTTGGTGACGCAGTCGGACGCAGCCAAGCTTGGCAGCACGCAACAGATGTTGGTGGTTCGCTTCGACTAGCAAGCGTTTGAAGAGATGCTCTCCGACGGAAGCGCTAGCCCGGTCCAGAAGCGGGCTCGCACGAAGAAGGCCTGCAGGGAGTGGAGGCCCAAATCATTTGCTCCTCCCCAAGCCTGGAAGAAATGCTCTCTGCTGCCCAAGACGGCGGAGAAGACTCTCATGCAGCCCCACTTCAGACCGTAGAGGACTTTGCTGTTCCCAAGTCCGACAGAGGAAAACACTACGATGCTGGACTTCCAAGGGCAAAGGGGACTCTATGAGGTCCAGAAAGAAGCCACATAAGGGCGCCAGCCGCATGAAGACTCATGCGGCCACAAAAGCCAGCCGCAAGCAGAAGGCTCATGCGGCCAAAACTTCCACGCCGCATGGAGGAGGCTCATGCGGCCACGACTTCCAGCCGCATACAGAAGGTTCATGCGGCCACAGCTTCTAGCCGCATGCAAACTGCTCAAGCGGCCATGAATGCTAGCCGCATGCAGACTACTTATGCGGCCACAAATGTCAGCCGCATGCAGACAGCCTATGCGGCCACTAATCCAAGCCGCAGACCATCTGCTCCATGCGGCTCAGGTTCAGTCTTCGACCGTCTCTCATGCGGTCCTGATCTCAGATGCTCCAATGAGAATGTGCCAGACTCTGTGCGGCATAATTTAGACTCTTCTTACTATGCGCCCTTGGGTGCTAGAGGAAAAACGTCTAGGGCAGCGCGAGCTCGTCGAGCTCAGTCAGCTGTCCCAACCTCTGACCAACAGAGAGCTCCGCTTACTGTTAGGTGGGCCTCTGATGGAAAGTTGTACAGAACCGACCGTGTCCAGCCCCCGGCGGTAAACGGACAGAGTGGTTCACAATAGTCTCCCAATCAAGGAGCAAACATGGTTCCAACACACTCGTGTGCTCGGAACTCCCGAGCCCACAAAATGAGTGACTTGCGTGATGTGATTCTTCACAAGCACAAGGAAAGAGAAGAAAGCTTGGTGTGCATAGAGTCCTTTCATGGACATCACTGCACTCAAGTCATTGTCAACTGCTGCTGCTGCAGCAAGGCGGCAGTAAAAGAGGACCGGCAGTCCATCTTTCAACGACTGGAGCAGCCATGACCGTTCCTGCAACGAAGCTCAGGAGACGAGGCGCTTTATGTCGTCTCCTGCAATTCTGCTCGAAAGATTCCTACCGGTAAGTCGGGGAAGAAGATAAATTTTCCAGTCCGACGATCTCAGTCGGCACGGCCAGGAAACTTGCATCTAGGCGGTTGTCCACAACCACTACAGGAGGAGTTTATCATAGCACCCGCTCTAAAATGAAATCTTTAGCACTTGGAGATTCGTCATCTACATCCCTGGGGGTAGCCGAAGCTGGGGGTAGCACTCCTCGGAACATCCACGACAATCTGGTGTTCCAAGAAGATCAACCAGGGGAGACAGTTCCCTCCACGGATGCAACAGAACCAGACGTCCCTGGAAACATCCATGGGTCCCAAAATGAGGCAACCTCTGATGCAGGGGGTAGCACTTCCTCCGAGTTCGAACCAGAGGAGAACATTCCTACATATTCCGACGACTTCTCCATTCGGGGGTATAATTCGAAGAGCACCTCCTCCATAGTTCCTTCCACTGTTCCCCGTGTGAGAACAATATTTATGACTGAGAATGACCAGGACGGTCCCAGCGACCGACATCGCCTCGACACTCTTGAGGCCATACTTCATACCTTGGTCAAATCAGTAGACGAGATTAAGGTAGTCCTGCCGACTCTCCAAGGAAGGACGCCTGGACAGACAAGTATGGGTTCCGCCATCAATGCAGACTCAAACCCAACTGTACCAACCCCGGGTGACAATCCACCCGGGGTATCGGCTTCCACCGCTGCAGACGAGGCTAGGAAGGCAAGAAGAGAGGTCCAAGAGCTTCGGGCAATATTTGACGCCCGAGAAAACTCTCAAGACCTCAGGATACGAGAACCATATCCCCCTGTATGGAGAGATGTCCCCTTCCCTCTACGGTACAAGCCATTCAACATTAATCCATATGATGGCAAGACCTCTGCAAGCCGATACGTGACCTACTTTAAGGTCACGATAGATCATCTGCCGCATGACGACGCTATCCTTACACGGTTGTTCATTGGGACACAAGAAGGGGTCGCATTTGACCGGTACCGCAACTTGCCGGACAACTGCATCCATTCCTTCGCCGGCTTCAAGCGTATGTTCTTGGAGAGGTTCTGTGAGGTAGGACAGGATGTGACAATGTCAACCCTCATGGACGTTGTCCAAGGCGAGAAGGAGCTGACAAGGAACTATATTGAGCGGTTTCGCCAAACCGCAATAAAGTTGTCCTCCGGTAATCCAGACTCTTCTTTGATTAAAATTTGCCAGAAGAGGCTGCTCCCCACAATCAGCCTCTGGATGGGCGAAAGTCAATTCAAGGACTGGAAGACTTTCATCATCAGTGCCACTAGCGCAGAAGACAAGCTGAAGAAAGCTCACCAACTGGGATTGCACATCTCGGACGGAGAGGACAAGGGCAAACACCTTAACGCCAATAACAACAACGGTGGTAATTCCTCCATTAGCCGAGACAATAAGGGCAAACAGGCCATGGTGGCCGACACAGCCCAGAAGACTGAACCGAAGCCGGCAGAGAAGCAGTGGCCGCAGATGACTTACTCCTTTGAAGACATCCATGTCAAGCCCATCCTTGACATGCTCGTACAAGGAGATCGAATTCAGCTCCCTCCTCCAAGGCGTGAACCTCGACCTGCAGAAATGGAGAGCCCCAAGTATTGTTACTACCATCGCTACGTCCACCATGCCACTTAAGACTGCTTCCAACTGAAGCGGTACATCCAAAACCTCATCGATTCCAAGTCCCTGGCCATCGATTTTGAGGAGGTGACGATCGCTGCCAACATGGTGTCGATCCAATTCGGCAGCTTCCCGCCGACGAGGACCCAAGACGGCATAGTACCCATCCCCCGGACAAAGATGGAGGTTGCTAATCTTCCACCTCCCCGAGACCAGGCTGCTGGTCTAGTTTCCCTCACCACATCATGAGGGGAGATCATGTAGGTCCATCCGGACCTAGTACCTAAAGTGACTCAGTCCGTACCACCCTCCACCGGTAAGAAGGGTGGGAAAGTCAAGTCCTGCCGTACAATCTCGGCAGATGTCGAAGAAGCTACGGCTGTCGTCACCCGGTCTGGTGCACAATCCCAACCTACATCGGGTAACTCGGCTGAAGAACGCCAGCCGGCCGCTGCTGACTCTCCAGGACCTTCTCAGCCTCCATCGGCGACAAGCCGAAGCCAAAGGAGACCCACTTTGACAAGCCACTCCGGAGAGACACTCCTCACGGGCTGGAGAAGCCCTACAATTTTGACATTTTGGCACAATTGGCCAACACACCGGCCAAATTGTCATTATACGAGCTCCTGAATGCTGACGTATCTGGCTCAGGCCAATCTTACAGGGGAAGCACGCCAGCAGATCTCTAGGATAGCGCTTGCACAGGTACAATGCCCAACATTGTCTTCACTCCGCAGGATATGCTTATCAAGACAAACCTGGACGATCGCCCTCTGTATTATACTGGATACGTTGGTGACATCAAGGTGGATCGGATGCATATTGATCCCGGTTCTTCGATCAGTATTATCCCAAAGAGCTTGCTTCACCATCTGTACATCCCTATGCATCGGCTGACTCCTACTAGCACCGCAATTAACGGTTTCAATTTCGGGAGAAGCTATCCCATTGGGAAGATTCGCCTGAAGTGCCAAATTGGCGACCTTCAGTCGAAAGTAACCTGCTATGTCATAGATGCAGACACCTCCTACAATATTCTTCTGGGGCGTCCGTGGATACATGATTATGATCATGCCCTCCACATTGCATCAGTGCTTCAAGTACGTCGACAAGCACGGCTTCGTGAGGACGGAATTTACCGACATCGATCCCTTCAAAGGGGTCGAATCCTATTATTCGGATTCTTGCTTGTACGAGAAATCCAAGAGGCACCTGATCAAAGAAGATGTTCAAGAGCAGACGGAGGCCATTGTGGGTCGGAGGAACCATTGAGGATCCATCTCCAACCCCGCAATCCAGGCAGGACTGCACCTCTTACAGCTACTCTGTAGAGAAACAACTAGTCTCCCGGTGCTCACCGCACAGAAGGAGCAGATGACAATCCGACTGCCAAGGTCTGGCCAAGGGCCAAGACCCACGACGGAGCCACTGACAATCAGGCTTCCGAGAGCCGGCCAGCAACAAACAGAGGAGCTCAATCCCTCTGTCAAGACGATGACGATTCATCTTCCCAGAATGAGTCGACAGCCAAGCGCTAAGCCGGGGACTGCTAGCGAGCCAACAACTCCTCGCCCAGCACCGAGCACCAAACTGGGGGTCGCTAGTGTGCCGACGACTCCACGTTCTGCTCCACCTAGAGCCCCTAATGATTAAGCTGCCCAGGTCATCTTTCCAGTCTTCATTGACACAGGGGGAGCCGAAGAAAGTTAGAGCTGGCCAAGTATGTGGCTGCTCACACTGATGTTCCGTCCGCAGATGATATATTTCCCCGGAAAAGATACCTTACTTCATTAATAAAGGGCTATCTTTGAACTACTTCGAGCTTAATAAGCTTTGTACAATGTATGCTATGGAACACGGTATAGGCACCCACCTACACACACAGGTGACAAATGTCTACACCGTAAACCAACTTACTCCCGGGGAAGACGCTTGCTTCATAGTCGAGGGAGAGGATCATCCAATCATCTTCGGCCGGAAGAATTACCCACAGCCCTTCAGGATAGAAGAAGTTGATCTCGAACTCGACACCGGGAGACTACCCCTTTATCTGTATAGCTCCCGATCCAAGTACCTCATGCAAAAATAGGGGTATGATCTGGAGACTATGCCAGGCTTAAACTATGGTACTGGTCGGCGGTTACCCTTACAGTTGCCAGTCCCGGCTGGAAAACCACAGGATTAAAACAAGACCAGACGTGGGCTAGGTTATGTTACACCTGCAACGACCCCTGAAAGCTCAGATAAGGAATGTAACTGGCATTCACATTCAACCGGATCACCAACTTCTGATTCGGATATCAGCATCAGGGATGTATTCAGGCAAGCTCTGTCTGTCAATATGATATTTGCTGATACCTACGAAGTAGATGAAGATGTACCCGAACTTCTCAAGTTAGAATCTTGGGTCCAGCAACTAGATGCACAGTGGGAGAAATGCTTCGAACTCCGTGAACCTCCTACTGAATATGAGGTTATGCAAGTTGACCTCGGCGATGAGTCCTCTCCAAAGCCAATCTTCGTCAGCAAAGCCTGATAGACGAAGAGCAGAGGCACTTTTGCAACTCGTCAGAGAGTACATTGACGTGTTCGCCCGGTGCTATGAAGACATGCTAGGGCTAAACCCTGAGGTTGCACTTCATAAACTCAACATTCATCCAGACGCAAAGCCGGTCAAGCAACAACAAGACATTTTCGCCCGGACATCATGAATTCTATCGAAGCTGAGGTCAACAAACTAATAGCCAGCGGCTTCATCCGGGAGGAGCAACATCCAGACTTGGTTGCCAATATAGTACCAGTCCTCAAGAAGAATGGAAAGAATCAAATTTGCTTCAATTTCTGAAATCTAAACGAAGCATGTCCTAAAGATGAGTTCCCTCTTCCCATCACGGACATCATGATCGACAACATGTGGCTTTGAGCGCATGTCATTCATGGATGGTTTCTCAGGATACAACTAAATCAAGATGTTTCCTGACGACGAAAATTATACATCATTCCGATCACCGATTGGCGTGTACTGTTACACAGTCATACCCTTCGGTTTAAAGAATGCTGGCGCCATATATCAAAGAGCCATGAGTGTCATCTTCAGAGATCACCTGCGTAAGACCATGGAGTGTTATGTTGATGACATCGTTGTCAAAAGCCGCTCTAAGGGAGACCATATGCAGGATCTGAGGATGGTATTCGACCTGATGCGAGCGCACAACTTGAAGATGAATCCTACCAAATCCTTCTTGGGGGTATCTAGTGGAAGATTCCTGGGTTTTATCATTACTGCCCAGGGAATTCATATAGATCTGGAGAAAACAAAGGCAATCATGGAGATGGGTCCCCCGAGAAATCTCCGTGAACTCTGAGGCCTTCAAGGGAGGCTAGCTTACATCATGAAGTTCATCTCTAACCTCTCCAGACGATGTCAACCATTCACCTACCTTATGAATAAGGGCGTCTCATTCGTATGGGATTAAGAGTGCCAACGTGCGTTCGACAACATCAAAGAATATCTGTCAAATCCTCTAGTTCTGGTGGCCCCGGTTGCTGGAAAGCCGTTCTTGCTTTATGTACGAGCGATGGAGCATTCCCTCGGTGCTCTACTAACACAAAACAATGACGCAGGGCATGAACAAGCTATCTATTACCTCAGCCGAATGATGATTGGGCCTGAGCATAGATACACCACCGTGGAGAAGGAATGTCTTGCTCTGGTGTTCGCTATCCAGAAGACGTGATACTATGTTACAGGACAAACCATCCCTGTCATATCAAGAGTTAACCCCTTCAGGGTCCTCATGACCAAGCCAGACGCACTCATCTCTTGCCTCCCTACCTGGGCAATATTATTGTCTCCCTACCACATGATCTTCGTCCTACAAAAGGCCGTCAAAGGTCAAGCTCTAGCAGACTTTTTAGCAGCCCGTCCAAGTTCGGAGTCAACCAGAATATATAAAGAGATTCCAGACGAGGTCGCCAATTCAAACATGGCTTCCCATGATTCCGTCTAGCGAATGTTCTTCAACGGTGCTTCAAGAACCGGGCCCAAGGGCAACATTATCGTTGGGGTCGGAATGGTACTGATTTTTCCCTCTGGCTTGGTGATCAACCAGGCATATTCCCTTACAGAACCCTGCTCAAACAACGTGGTCGAGTACAACGCCTTGGTTATCGGCCTTCGACTTGCAAAAGAGCTGGAGGTAGAGTACCTAGAGGCATATGGCGATTCACAGTTAATCGTCAATCAAATCCGAAGTTCATATAAAGTTCGTCATGAAGACATGATCCCCTATCATCAGGTAGCGATCGCCATCATTACGTCTCTGAAAGGGTTCTTCATAGAACATATTTCGAGACTCCAGAACATTGAAGCCGACACCTTAGCAGGACTGGCCGCTTCTCTGGCGGTCCCAAAATATACTCATCATTTGGTGGACGTAACAGGCCATGAGTTGGTCTGTCCCAAAAAACACCGTCCAATTTGCTGAGAGCTATTCTGCTCTGACGGTCGACGAGACACAGGATTGGAGGCTCCCATTTATCGACTTCGCAGTTTATGGTATCTTGCCGGAGAACTCGAAAGAAGCCACCTCTATTAGAAGACGTTCTCTTAGATTCTTCTACGATACAAAAATAAAGATGTTGTATCGGCGGTCATACGATGGATTACTGCTTCAGTGTCTGTCCAATACAGAAGCCAAAGAAGCTGTACGTAAAGCACATGACGGCGTCTGCGGGGCCCATCAGCCTGGCCCAAAATTACAAGATCGCCTTCGCCGGATGGGCTACTACTGGCCTACGATGGTGGCAGACGCGATAGACTATGCAAGAAAGTGTAAAGCCTATCAGGTCCACACAGATTTCATACATCAACCATCTGAATTCCTATACCCAATAGTGGCATCCTTGCCATTTGAGGCATGGGAAATGGATATCATTGGTCCAATCACCCCACCTTCAACCAGAGGGCACCGCTTCATACTGGCAATTACAGATTACTTCTCCAAATGGACAGAAGCTGTCCCACTTGCAGAGGTGAAGACATCAAATGTGATCAGCTTCCTCAAGCATCATGTTATCTATCGCTTTGGACTGCCCCGAAGGATCATCCACGACAACTGTCCGCAGTTCGCAAGCCACGCCTTCTATCGGTTTTACGACAAATATCGGATCCAGAATGTTGCATCAACACCGTACAATTCGGCGACGAATGGGTTGGCAGAAGCATTTAACAAAACTATAATCAAGCTGCTCAAGAAGTTCGTGTCTTCCAACAAACGCGACTAGAATGAAAAGCTTGGCGAATGCTTATGCGCGTACCGTACTATAGTTCGAACGGCCACCGGGAACACACCATTCTCTCTGGTGTATGGGAGTGAGGCAGTTCTCCCACTGGAGACTCAAATCCCCTTACTTCGCGTCACCCTCACCTATCGATTGATGACGGATGATAATTACCGTCGCCGGCTACAAGAGTTGGAGGCCTTAGATGAGAAGCACCTGTTAGCTCAGCAGCGAATCGAGCTGTATCAAGAACGCATCTCTGGAGCCTTCAACAAGAAGGTTAAACTCAGAACATTCCAAGTGGGCGATCTCGTTCTGGCAGTTCGAAGGCCGATGGTTATGACTCACAAAACCGCCGGCAAATTTCAGCCAAAGTGGAAAAGCCCATTTGTTATCGAGGCTGTATTCTCCAATGGTGCTTACCGTCTCACAAAATAAAATGGAGACTTGCTCATGTTGTCCGTCAATGGCAAGTTCCTGAAGAAGTATTATGTCTAAACGACATCCTCCGAATCAACCAGATTGTTGAGTTATGTGCCCCCAGGTACCGCTGAACTTACACTCTGGTCATCCCAAATGAATCTATATCGCATCTTCTGGGTAGTAAGTCATGTATGATCATACCTCTGAACTTCCTTCCCAAAAAAGCATCTTCCTCATGATCTAGTACCCGCACTTACAGTGCATAAACAGGGTAACAGATCCACAAATTTCCCGAAACAACCACGTCGATGTCACCTCTGAGTTGTTTCATTTCCATCAAAAACAAACCACCCCTCACGTAGAACTTCCACGTCCATATTACCTCTGAGTTGTTCTATGTACCCTTCATGGTGTCCACTCCTGCCACGTCCTTATTACCTCTGAGTAGGAAGACTCCATTGAAGAAACCCTCATAATTACCACGTCCTCATTACCTTTGAGTAAGTATGTTGGTTTTCTCTCGACTTATTATCCGTACCCAAAAACCAGGGTACGCTAAGGATGATAGGCCCACAAATGTCCACAGTTGACCACAAATGTCCACAGTTGACCACAAATGTCCACAGTTGACCACAAATGCTGTACTAGGTCCCCTAGTGCATGCGTCTCTTTTCTCATTATCACATTCCTTTGGAGCCCAGCTATTCCATGGCATTCTTTCGCCCAATACCAAGAACTTCTATGTCTTACCACGGAATCGTTCTAGGTATCTCTATCAAACTTATTATCCATACCTAAAACTAGGGTATGCCAAGGGTAATAGGTCCACAAAAAGTCCCCCAGTGGGGGAAACATCATAACACCAAAAATACGGTACAAGCACAATAGATGATGGATGGTGTAAACATAGTCATTTATTGAGAAACAAAAGTACTACATGTTCGGGGACCACGTCCCTATCAAAATAAAGGAAAATAATAAAGAAAGAAAGGAAAAAAGGCCGACTACGGTTCGGCGACACATAATTCTCTAAGTCGTTCCTTCAGCAGGGTCGTCGACCGCTCAAACCGCCGCTTGGCCCGGCGCTCAGCCTCCTGGTCAACCTCTCCGCATCCTCTAGATGCGCGTGTGCCTGCCAGCCGTCTTCAAGCCTCTTCAGAGTACGCTCCAAGTCAGCAGAAGTTCGGGTGACCTTGTCGGCTTCCTGAACAATTAGCACCTTATTCGTACGGGAGGCCTCGAGCTCAGATTCCAAGAAAGCCAATTTCCTCTGGAGCTCGAGGATCTTCTCCCTCGTGTCGATTATCACGCGAGAGGCTGCCGCTTCCCGAGTAATGCAATCCTCTCCCCTGCGGTTCAACTGATCGTACTGCAGAGACAGATTGTGGAGGTCCTTCATTATAATCGGCTTGGACGTATCCCGAGCAACCCTTACCTTCTCCATGGAAGTTATGAGGAAGGCACGCTCCTGATCTATTGCTGAAGACAGATCAATTTGCTGCAATACTTGAAACTGGGCCACAAGCTGATCCGCTTCTAGCAATTTGGGCTCCATAAGCTCAACTATCCCTGCCCTACCGGGGAGGGTTCTAAGGAGTTCAATTTGGCCACGGGCGCATTGACGGGCCAAGGCAAAAGAAGTCCCCCTCTACACGGCAGCCTCAACCCCTCGCTTCAGGTGGCGGTAGAAACTGTCAACCACATCCTTTGATGATTCATCCAGGACTTCTGAAGAAGACGACGTCAAAGGAAGGTAGTTGGCAGTGTCGAAGAAGATGCACCGGAACTTGATGTCCCTGCCATAAGGGAAACAAGTTCCGAGCGAAAAGATGCTTGAATAGCGGCCAATTCCTCCTCCGTAGCCCGAAGGATCTGGAGAATCGGCAGGGCGAAAAGGTCGACCCCTGGAGCCACATGAACAGAGGAGGGTACAGGGACCAGTTCTCCCTACTCCGACCGTTCCGCCGTTTGCTCTCCTGAACTCGATCCAGCAGGTGGCCCCTCAATGTAAGCTGGAGGAGGGGGAGGCATGTTCTCTTCCACCAGATCCCCTCTTGAGAACTCTCCCCCGATAATGTCCGTCGTTGGCAGTGAAGGAGCAGGACCTGTATGTCCGGAGCAACCATCAATCAGCTTAACCCGAAGCATGTAATGATAGAGCAAATAAACCTCCTCACTAGTCAAGACTTGGCTTATCTCACCAGAGGGAGTTGCTGAGGCTGAGGTTCGCTCACAGCTGCCGTAGCCTCTTCACCAGCGACATCCGAGTTAAATACAGCTGGTTCCTCTGCCCCAGCCGCCCCGGAAGGAGATACAACTGGATCAGTGTCACCCAGCTGAAGTTCAGCAGTCTCAGGGACGGGTTCAGCAGAGCCCACGTCGCCCTGGATTGGGATGTCAACAACTGGAGGAACCTCAGCCATCGCTGGGAGAATCCCGGCGGCAAGAATCTCGGCACTCATATCTCTAATTAGAGTAGTTAGAGCCGGGTCGACCGCAGAGGCAGCAGCCGGCTCTCGAAAGTCCCCTTCTCCTGATGCCTACAGAGAAAAGAAAAATTATTATGTCATAGTTCAGAAAATGGGGAGCTAAAGAAGAAGATGGTTGTAATTTAATTCACCTCCGAAATGGCGTCAACATCCTCGCGTCTCTCTCTAATGAGCATCCTACGAGGTTTAACCGCAGCCCGTTTCACGGAGTAAGTTATGCCGCCAACAGTGGGCTCACGCCTGCTTCGCTTGCGTGAAGGACCAGGCACGATAGACGGCAGATCCGTCACCACCTCATCTACAGGAGGGAGAGAGTTATCGGGATCATGCTCGTCATCCTCTTCGTCCGCGTTGGTAGACTCCGAGTCCGACATAGCTGTTTGCCATTGATTGTAAAAGAACAGAACAATTATCGGAGGACTGAACTTAGACTCACAATACAAATTCGCTCGCACAAAGAAAGCCTAGGGACGAAAACCTAGGTACAGCAGACTAAGTGCGATTGTTTATTTTTGATTCTGGAGGGTGACGATAGAGGCTCGGGAAAGCGACGGCCGCTCTGCCTTACTCCTTGGACGATCAGTATGCAGTCTTGACTCGGGGAAGATTTGCTCGGCGTTGACGAAGAAAGGCTCTTCTTGCTCCTCTCTGGTTGCTCTCTGGGCTTCTTCTCTCTCTGTGATTGTCACGAAAAAAGGGGAACTCTCTCTGTGTGGGTATCTCTCTCTTCTTATTTTTTTTATTATTGCCGCCCTCCTTTTCTTTTTTTATGGGAATGCTGCTGGCTATTTATAAGGGTAGGATGTGATTATTAGGGTTTGCTATCTGTTTGGAATGTCAACGCTCCTTCATTCTATCTGGACCCTTGATCTTGATCATAACGAATCTCGGCCACTAATGCGGATAGCACCAAATCTTATGAGCAGTTAATGCTGATTGCTTTAAATCTTTGTGATTGGTTATGCTAATATCTGATTGCTCGCCACGTGTCTTGCTGATGATGTCAAATATTCTCGTTGGGATTCGGTCGAATCTTCAATGCCACGTCTTTTGATTGAAGATCCTGCCAGGGCCGCATAGAGTGGCCAATACTTGAACCGCAGGGAGATACCCTTCATGAGCCGCATGAGTCAACATCTCGTCGAGCCGCAGGGGACGAACTTTCCGTGAGCCTCATATGCGTGGTCTTTGCGAACCGCAGGAGACGACCTCTCCATGAGCCGTATAGTTTCTGTGGGCCGCATGTGGTATTGAGCCGCATAGGCCGGGCTATGAGTGGACCGCATATGGCAGATTTCTGTTAATCATATTAGAATGACGTCTCACGGAGCCGCATGAAGCTGTTCTTTAACCGAGCCGCATGAGACTTTTGCCACGTGGCAACATAGGATTTCTGACAGATCGGGTCAGAGATCTTCTTCTTTTTCCGAAGAATCTGTCATTATGGCAGAGCCATTATGACACTTTATGTCAGAGACGTCGCAGCTGTCGAGTCGTGTCAGAGCATTAAATGAGGCCATTACTCCAATGGCCAACTGTAGGGGGGGGTCACACGTGGTATCGATTTGAGCCGCATGTCCCCGAGCCGCATGAGTCTGGGGGTCTCCTTTTTGGCCGCATAAAGCAACTCCAGTATGAACCGCATAGGCTTGCTGTCCAGAGCCGCATGGGTCATTATGCCTTTATTTCTAATATTTTCCATGCTTCTACAGGACCCCCTTCAAAGTTTTCAATTTGTAAAATTGGAACACTTTGAATAAGAAGCATGGCCCCGTTCATGCCGCATAAGTGTCTCAGCCGCATAGAGTTAGCTGTCCGCATAGACTCTTTTCCACATGTCCTGATTAAATGCTCTTGATTTGTTTTGATTTCATGCCGTCTCTTGGGGGAGGATCCTAAGGGTTTTTTCCTTCTGATTGTCCAGTTTGCCTCGATAGCCGAAGGGTTGATCATGTCGTTCGAGTCGTTCAGTAATCCTTCTTTTTTCTATAAATAGGCGGGTTTTAGATTTTTCTTGACTGAAAACTCCTGTCTTGTTTTCTTCTTCAACTGACAAACAGTAATGGCGCCTAGGGTTTCCAAGATTGTGAAGAAGGCCGCGACGAGGAGAAAGAAATCGGCTTCGTCGTCGACCGTCGTACCCCCCATCTGCCTTGATGTGCACGTCGCCATCGAAGGTAATAACCTATATAGAAGATTGGGTATTTTTTGAAACCCTAACAGGGTCTGCTCTACTGTCTCCTCCGTGCACGCAACCACGTGACCCACATACACGTTCCCTGATTGAGCCGCATGGGGTATACCCCATGTTTGAGCCACAGACGAGTTACGTGATTCGCATGCACGTCCATGAAACCCTAATAGGGTCCGATCTACTGCTTACTTTGTGCACGCAACCACATGACCTGCATACACGTCCTTTGATCGAGCCGCATGGGGTATACCCCATGTCTGAGCCGCATACGAATTACATGGTCGGCCTACACGTCTCATGCATGGGAGCCGCCTGTGAGTTGTCTTTAAACGTACCGCATGACTATTTTCTGAATATCTTTTTATTTTGTCTTTCGTCTTTGATTCTTTCAGTATCTCCGCTGAGCGCTGAGGTTGCAGTCACAGAGGAACCGCCACCCCCCTTTCATCGACCAGGGGTCTCCCTCTGTTAAGGAAGAAACGAAGAAGGAAGACTCGTCGTCTGCACAGGATAGTCTCTCTCCGAGCGTCGAAACAACTGGGGGTGATAGCTCGGGGAATTCTGATACTCCTATTCCAGATGAAGATCTCTTCCAACTGCATCCCTCGTATGTGAAGTGGTTGAGGGATTGGTATATGCGTTCCTGTAACTAGGTTTTTAGGAATTCCCTGCAGATATCTATTTTCTGCATGTTCCTATCTGTTTTCCTGTGGTTTGTGTCTTTCCTTTCCCTCTGAAGAAGTGGTAAAGAATTTCCTTTAGTTTTGCTTGTTAATTGCGAGAATGTAGCTGAACTTTTTAATGAAAGAAATGTATTTGCTTCCCTCCTTTCTTGTCATGATTTACTTTCAATAGGATATTCTGTGTGAACTTTGTATCCCTGGTGTACCCCACGATAATTTAGATTATGACTGGCATGCTTATCCTGAAAGAATGGGGTTATGTCAAGTCTGGGGACTTTATTTCCCAACGGGATCTTTTGCTCATTTGGGTGACGTCGTTGCCTCCAGAGCCGGTGTATCGAACTAGTCAGTGGTTTGAGCGGTCGACTGCCTCGCCGAAAGACCATTTCTTGACGTTTTGTGGCCTCCGGATCATAGTTGTTCCTCTGTCTTATCCTGCTTATTTTCTCTTTATTTCTATCTTGTAGCAGTGATATAATCCCGGAGGATGTGAAACTTCGAAAATGGATATGTTTCATCTTCATCTTGTACTTGCGGTGTTTATGGAATTTGGACTTGCTGGGGGATTTATTTGTGGACCTGTTATCCTAGGCGTACCTTGGTTTTAGGTACGGATAACAGTTTAGATAGGATGTCCGGGACAGTCACAACAAAGTGGTCATGGATGTTTTTGGTACTGGGGGAAGGAATGCCGTAGAGCAGCTGGGCTCCCGGGGCACGGTAAGATGGTGGATTTATGCTAAGAAGCTTAGCGAATGAATATTTGTGGACCTATTACCCTTGGCGTACCCTAGTTCAGGATGCGGATAATAGGGTGAGAGGGAACCGAACACATTTGCTCAGAGGTTATGATGAGATGGCAAACATGAAGGTTTTATCCTGAAACCTTCCTGCTCAGTGGTAATGAGAACATGGCAGGAGAGACTTTTCGGAAGCTATTTGTGGTCAACAGAGGACATTTGTGGTCAACAGAGGACATTTGTGGTCAACAGAGGACATTTATGGTCAACAGAGGACATTTGTGGTCAACAGAGGACATTTGTGGTCAACAGAGGACATTTGTGGACCTATTATCCTTGTCGCACCCCGGTTGTGGGTACAGACAATAGGTTGAAAGGGAACCATCATACTTGCTCAGAGGTAATGTGGACATGGCAAGTATGGTGATTTCTTCGACGGAGCCTTCCTACTCAGAGGTAATGAGGACATGGCAGGAGTGGGCCCAATGAAGAAGGGGTGCATAGAATTACTCAGAGGTAGGAGGACATGGAAGTTCTATGCGAGGGGGCGGTTTGTTTTTGGTGGAGGTGAAAACGACTCAGAGGTAATGAGGACATGGTCGTTTCGGAGATTAGTGGATCGATTACCCTTTTTGTGCACTGGGAGCACGGGTAGTGGATCATGAGGGAGGATCTCTTTCAGAAAGAAAGTTCAGAGGTATGATTATACGTGACTTACTATCTGAGAGAGTGACCGGAATGCAAGTACATAATTTGGATTTTCTAGAATATTGAGGAAATGAGAGTTCGGTGGCACCAGCGGGTGCATGGCTCAGTAATCTGAAATGTTGTGGATGTGGGTTCAGTGGTATCAATGGATACATGACTCGATAATTTAGAAAATGGTGGGTACGAGTTCAGGGGTACTAAGAGGGTACATGACTCGATAATTTTGGAGAATGTTGGGTGCGAGTTCAGGGGTACTAAGAGGGTACATGACTCGATAATTTGGAGAATGCTGTCTAAACATAGTATTTCTTCAGAAACTTGCCGTTGACGGGCAACATAAGCAAGTCCCCATTCTGCTTGGCGAGGCGGTAGGCGCCGTTGGAGAACACGGTCTCGATGACAAATGGACCTTCCCATTTTGGCTGGAACTTGCCTGCGGTTTTGTGATTCATGACCATTGGTCTCCAAACTGCCAGAACGAGATCGCCCACTTGGAATGTTCTGATTTTGACCTTCTTGTTGAAGGCTCCTGAGATACGTGCTTGGTATAGCTCGATCCTTTGCTGGGCTAGTAGGCGCTTTTCGTCTAAGGCCTCCAACTCTTGTAATCGACGTCGATAGTTATCATCCGTTGTCAATTGATAAGTGAGGGCGACGCGGAGTGAGGGAATCTGAGTTTCCAGTGGGAGGACTGCCTCACTCTCGTATACTAAAGAGAATGGTGTATTCCCAGTAGCTGTTCGAACTGTGGTGCGATAAGCCCATAAGCATTCGCCGAGCTTCTCGTTCCAGTCGCGTTTGTTGGAGGAGACAAACTTCTTGAGGAGTTTGATGATTGTTTTATTGAATGCCTCTGCCAACCCGTTTGCTGCTGGGTTATATGGTGTCGAAGCGACATTCTGAATGCGGTGCTTATCGCAGAATCGGTAGAATGCACGGCTTATAAACTGTGGACCATTATCATGGATGATCCTCCGCGGCAGTCCGAAGCGGTAGATGACGTGATGCTTAAGGAAGCTGATCACGTTTGAAGTCTTAACTTCTGCGAGTGGGACGGCTTCTGCCCATTTGGAGAAGTAATCGGTGATCGCAAGTATGAAGCGATGTCCTCGGAAGGAAGGTGGGGTGATTGGACCAATGATATCCATTCCCCATGCTTCGAATGGCCAGGATGCCACCGTTGGATGTAGAAACTCGGATGGTTGGTGAATGAAGTCCGCGTGGACTTGACAGGCTTTGCATTTTCTGGCATAGTCTATTGCGTCTGCCACCATCGTGGGCCAGTAGTAGCCCATACGGCAAAGGCGGTCTTGCAGTTTAGGGCCAGGCTGATGGGCCCCACAGACACCGTCGTGAGCTTCTCGTACAGCTTCTTTGGCTTCTGCGTTTGATAAGCACCGGAGCAATAACCCGTCGTAGGATCGTCGATATAGCATCTTTGTCTCTGTGTCGTAGAAGAATCTGAGGGAACGTCGTCTGATGGAGGTGGCTTCCCTTGGATTCTCGGGGAGGATGTCGTATACGACAAAGTCAATGAACGGCTGCCTCCAGTCTGGTGTTTCGTCGATTGACTGGGCGGAATAGCTTGCCATGAATTGGATATTGTTCTTGGGACAGACCAGTTCGTGGCCTATCACGTCAACCGAGTGATGGTCTTGGTTCGGCATTGCTAAGGAAGCGGCAAGGCCTGCTAGGGCATCGGCTTCGATATTTTGAAGTCTGGGGACGTGTTCGATGAAGAATCCCTCGAATGAGGAGATAATGTTGATTGCTATTTGGTGGTAGGGGATCATGTCTTCATGGCGGACTTCGTACGACCCCCGAATCTGGTTGACGATTAATTGTGAATCGCCATATGCTTCAAGATATTCTACCCCCAGCTCCTTTGCGAGTTGGAGGCCAATGACCAAAGCGTTGTACTCGGCCACATTGTTGGAACAGGGTTCCGTGAGAGAGTAGACGCGATTGATCACTAGCCCGGTAGGAGAGATCAATACCACTCCGACCCCGACGACGATATTTCCTTTGGGTCCGGTTCTTGAGGCGCCATCGAAGAACATTCGCCATATGTCATCGTGAGTGGCTGTATTCGAATCGGCGACCTCGTCTGGGATCTCTTCATAGATTCTGGATGACTCCGATCCTGGGTGGGCTGCCAAAAAGTCTGCTAGGGCTTGACCCTTGACAGCCTTCTGTGGGACGAAGATCATATGATATGGGGATAGCAGTATTGCCCAGGTAGTGAGGCAAGAGCTGAGCGCCCCTGGTTTAGTCATGAGGACCCTGAGGGGATTTACCCGTGAGATCACATGTATGGTTTGTCCTGTAACATAGTGCCGCATCTTTTGAATAGCGAACACTAAGGCGAGGCATTCTTTCTCCACGGCAGTGTATCGGTGTTCGGGCCCGACCATCATTCGACTGAGGTAGTATATGGCCTGTTCGTATCCTGCATCGTTATTTTGTGCCAGCAGGGCACCGAGGGAGTGTTCCATTGCTCGTACATAGAGCAAGAATGGTTTTCCAGGGACCGGGGCCACCAGGACTGGGGGTTTTGACAAATATTGTTTGATGTTGTCGAAAGCACGCTGGCATTCCTCGTCCCATACGAATGAGACTCCCTTCTTCATGAGGTGTGTGAAGGGTCGGCATCGCCCGGAGAGATTGGAAATGAACCTTCTGATATAAGCTAGTCTCCCTTGGAGGCCTCTAAGTTCGCGGAGATTTTTCGGGGGACCCATCTCCATTATTGCCTTGGTTTTCTCAGGGTCTACATGGATACCCCGTGCAGTGATGATGAAACCTAAGAACTTCCCGCTGGATACGCCCAAGAATGACTTTGTAGGGTTCATCTTCAGATTGTGGGCTCGCATCAGGTCGAATACCGTTCTCAGATCTTGCAGATGATCTTCCTTACGGCGACTCTTGACAGCGATGTCGTCGACGTAGCATTCCACTATTTTGCACAAATGTTCTCTAAAAATGATACTCATAGCTCGCTGATATGTGGCACCAGCGTTCTTTAGGCCGAATGGCATGACTGTGTAACAGTATGTGCCGATCGGTGTTCTAAATGATGTGTGCTTCTCATCGTCGGGGGACATCTTGATTTGATTGTATCCCGAGAATCAATCCATGAATGACATACGTTCGAAGCCGCATGTGTTGTCAATCATGATGTCCGTGATCGGGAGGGAAAATTCGTCTTTCGGACATGCCTCATTTAGATTGCGGAAGTCGATGCAGATTCGGATCTTTCCGTTCTTCTTAAGGACCGGGACTATATTGGCGACCCAGTCAGGGTGTTGCTCCTCACGGATGAAGCCGCTGGCTATCAGTTTTTTGACTTCGGCTTCGATCGCGTCCATGACGCCCGGGCGGAAGCGTCGTTGCTGCTGCTTGACTGGCTTTGCATCCGGCCGTACATTGAGTTTATGGAGAGCAATGTCGGGATCTAATCCCGGCATGTCTTCGTAACTCCATGCAAATACGTCAATGTATTCTCGGATGAGTTCCAGCAGTGATTCTCGTTCCTTGTCTGTTAGGCTTTTACTGACGAAGATTGGCTTCGGAGAGGATTCGGTGCCGAGGTTGACCTGCATAACTTCGTCCTCCGTAGGAGGTTCTCTTAGCTCGAACCGCTTTTCCCATTGTGCGTCTAACTGTTGGGCCCACGGCTCAAGCTCGAGGGTTTCAGGAATGTCCTCGTCTTCTTCGTAAGCGTCGGCAAATGCCATGTTGACTGACATGACTTGTCTGAATACGTCCCAATGCTTGTGTCTGAGTCGGAAGTTGGTGTCCCGGTTGAGTGTGACTGCCAGTCGCATTCTTCATCTGAGCCTTCAGGGGTCGTAGTTGGCGTTACATACCCTAAACCGCATCGGGTTTTGTTATAGTAGTCCTGTGGTTTGCCCGCCGGGGCTGGCGTCTTCAAAGGTAATCGTCGTCCAGTACCGTAGTTCAGTCCTGGCGTTGTCTCTAGATCATACCCCTGTTTCTTCATGAGATATTTGGATTGAGGGCTATAGAGATACAGAGGCAGTCTTCCGTTAGCTGACCCGAAGTCGACTTCTTCCATGGCGAGGGAATGCGGGTTGTTCGTCCGACCGAAGATGATTGGGTGGTCCCCTCCTTCGATTATTCGGTAAGCGTCTTCTACTGGAGTAAGTTGGATAGCGGTGTACACATTTGTCACCTGTGTATGTAGGTGAGTGCCTATACCGTGGTCCATAGCATACATTGTACATAGCTTGTTGAGTTCGATGTAATTCAAAGATAGCCCTTTATTGATAAAATAAGGTATCTTCTCGAGAGGGATTACATCATCCGCGGAAGGGGTATCGGAGTGGGCAGCCACATACTTGGCTAATTCTGGTTCTTCTTCGGCCACCCCCTGTATAAATGAAGACTGGGAGAGCGACCTAGTCAGCTTGATCTTCAGGGGCTCGACCGGGGGAGCAGGTCGTGAAGTTGTTGGTGGACTAGCAACCCCCAGCTTGGCATCTGACGTGGGGCGAGGAGTGGCTGGTTCGCTGGAAGTGTCAGACCTCGCGTCGGGGTGACGGCTCTTTTTAGGAAGACGTATCGTGAGCGGTCTGTCGGAGGGATTGAGTTTCTCTGTTTGGAGCTGACCGACTCTCGGTAGTCTGATGGTAAAAGGTCCTGGTGTGGGTTTCGGCGCTTGGCCAGACCTTGGTAGCCGGATTCTCATTTGTTCTTCTTGTGCCGACAGACTGATTGCGTCCTTACGCAGAGTAGCCGTAAGGGGTGCAGAACTGCCCGGTTTGCGAGCCTGGAGGTGGATCGTCAGATGTTCTTCTGATCCTGTGGTTGTCTTGGTGTGAGCTTGCACCTCCTCTTCGACCAGGTGCTTCTTTGATTTTTCGTACAGACATGAATCTGAGTAATAAGATTCGACTCCTTTGAAGGGATCGATATCAGCAAACTCTGTCCTCACGAAGCCGTGCTTATCGACATATTTGAAGCACTGGTGTAGCGTGGAAGGCACGATCATGTAATCGTGTATCCAAGGCCGCCCCAGAAGGATATTGTAAGATGTGTCGGCATCTATGACGTAGCAGGTGACTTCTGATTGGAGATCGCCGATCTGACATTTCAAGCGTATCTTCCCTATTGGGTAGCTCCTGTCCGAATTGAAACCGCTAATGGCGGTGCTTGTAGGTGTTAGGCGGTGCATCGGAATACGAAGATGATGTAGCAGACCCTTCGGAATGATGCTTATGGAGGATCCAGGATCAATGTGCATTCGGTCCACCTTCACGTCGCCGATGTATCCAGTGTAGTACAATGGGCGATCGTGCAGGTTAGTTTTGATGAGCATATCCTGCAGAGAGAATACGATATTGGGCATTGCACCTGTACACGCACTATCTTGGAGATCTGCAGGCTGATTATCTCCCGTGAGGTTGACCTGAGCCAAGTATGCGTCGGCATTTTGGAGCGCCTCACTTAGAGCTGTGCGGACATCTTTTGAGAGTCTCAGGAGTTCGTATAAGGACAATTTGGCCGGTGTGTTAGCCAATTGTGCCAAGATGTCGAAGTTATAGGGCCTCTCCAACCCCTGAGGCATTTCCTTTCGGAGAGATTTGTCGAAGCGAGTCTCCTTCGGCCTAGGCTTGTCGGTCGTCGAAGGCTGAGCCGGTCCCGGAGTATCAGCGTTTGTGGGCTGCTGATCATTAGTCGGATTCTCGGCCATTGGTTGGGCTTGTGCTCCAGATCGGGTAGTGACGGCTGAGACTTCCTCCTCCTCTGCCGAGGCGGTGCGGCATGATCGGACCTTTCCGCTTTTCTTTTTAGAAGGTAAAGTGGGCTGAGTCACCTCGTGGATTAGGTCCGGATGAACCCACATGATTTCCCCTCGTGATGTGGTGAGAGGTACTAAACCGGGAGTTTGATCACGGGTGGGCGGAAGATTAGCGATTTCCATCGTTGCCAGAGGGATGGGTATGACACCGTCTTGAGTCTCTGTTGGAGGGAAATTGCCGAATTGTACGGACACCATGTTGGCTGCTACGGTTACCTCCTCGAAGTCGATAGCCAGAGCGTTCGAATCGATGAGGTTCTGGATATACCGTTTCAGTTGGTAGCAGTCGTGTGTAGCATGGTGGACATAGCGGTGGTAATAGCAGAATTTCGGATTTTCCAAATCAGCCGGCCGAGGTTCCCGCCTTGGTGGAGGAAGCTGAATTCTATCTCCTTGTATAAGCATGTCCAAGATAGGCTTGACGTGGCCGTCTTCGAAAGAATAAGTGATTTGAGGCCATTGTTTGTCCGCTGGCTGCTGCTCGGGCTTCTGGGCTGTATCGGCCACCATGGCCTGCTTGCCTTTGTTGTCTCGGTTGGAGAGGCTACCCCCATTGTCGTTGCTGGCGTTGGGACGCTTCCCCTTGTTCTCTCCCTCTGAGATATGCAACCCCAGTTGGCGAGCTTTCTTCAATCGTTCCTCGGCACTTGTAGCGCTGATGATAAAGGCCTTCCAATCCTTGAATTGACTTTCGCCCATCCAGAGACTAATTGTTGGGAGTAGTCTCTTTTGGCAAATTTCAATCAAGGAAGAGTCCGGGTTGCCAGATGGTAACTTCATTGCGGTTTGACGAAACCGCTCAATGTAATTCCTTGTCAGCTCTTTCTCTCCTTGGACGACGTCCATGAGAGTAGACATCGTGACGTCCTGCCCTACCTCATAGAATCTCTCTAAGAACAAGCGCTTGAAGCCAGCGAAGGAGTGGATGCAGTTATCTGGCAGGTTGCGGTACCAATCAAAGGCGACTCCTTCCAGTGCCCCAATGAATAACCGTATGAGGATGGCGTCCTCATGGGGCAGATGGTCGGTGGTGACCTCAAAGTAAGTGATGTACCGGCTTGCTGAAGTCTTACCATCATATGGGTTGATATTGAACGGCTTATATCTTGGGGGAAAGGGCACATCCCTCCATTCAGCTGGGTATGGCTGCCGTATTCTGAGGTCTTGAGAATTTTCTCGGGCGTGGAACATCGCTCGAAGCTCCTGAACCTCTCTCCTTACTTCTCGGGCCTCATCTGTCGCGGTAGGGGCCGTTATCTCGGGAGCATTATTGCCCGGGTTTGGTGCCGCTGAATTTGAATCTATATTGTTCGCGGGACCGGTGCTTGTCTGGCCAGGTGTCACTCCCTGCAGAGTAGGCAGTGCCGTTTTGATTTCGTCTACAGACTTGACCAAGGCATGCAATATGGCCTCCAATGTGTCAATGTGCCTTGATCGCTGGAACCGCCTTGATCGCTGTCTGTCATGAATACCGTCTTCACATGAGGAGTGACGGAAGGAGTGGTGGAGGATGTACCCTCCGAGTCGTACCCATGCGTCGAGAAATCATCTGGATATGTGGGGATGTTCTCTTCAGGTTCGGACTCGGAAGGAACACTATTCTCAGCTTCGGAGCTTGCTTCGTCTAGAGAATCATGGATGTCCTCGGGGATAGCAGCATCTGTTGTACCCGATGGGAGGGTTATTTCTCGGGGTTCGTCTCCTTGAAACATTGGATTATTGTGGATGTTCGGAGGAGTACTACCCCTAGCTCCTACGACCCCCAGGGTCGGGGACGATGAGCCTCCTGTTGCAGCAGATTTTGTCTTCGAACGGGTGTGTTGGTATACTCCAGCGGATGGCAACCGTTTAGCCGACAATTTCTTAGCTGTAGTGGCCGATATCTTTGGACTGGAGATGCTTGTCTTCTTTCCTCTCCCCTCCACGGGGACTTTCCGCACGAAATTGCAGGAGGCAACGGGAGGTGCCTCGTCTTCCGAGCTCGGATGTTGTAATCTTTGGAAGACGGATGGCCGGTCTTCCGTTACTGCCGTGTTGTTGCAACAGCAGTTGACGATAATCTGGGTGCAGTGACGTCCCTATGAGGACTCTCTGCATGCTGAGGCTCCTTCTCTTTCCTTGCGTTTGTGGAGGATAGCTTCACGCAGGTCAGAGGAACCACTCTGTCCGTTCGCCGTCGGGGTTTGGACTTGAGCGGTTCTGTATAACTTTCCATCAGGGGCCCGTGTGATAATCAGCGGGACGCCCTGATAGTCAGAGGTTAGGGCAGCTATCTGGGCTTGATGAGCCCGTGCTGCCCTAGACTTCTTCTTTTTAGCACTTGTGGGTGCATAATAAGAAGAGTCCAAGTTGAACATCACAGAGTCTGGCTTATCATCCAGAGAGTCATCAGGGTTCGGGCCGTACGAGAGACGGTCGAAAACTGATCGAGAGGAGCATGGAGCGGATGCTATGCGGCTGGGAGTGGAAACCGTGCAGGCTGTCTGTACGCGGTTGTCTCCTGTCGTCGGATGAGTTCTTATGCGGCTAGGAGCCATGACCGTGCAGGCTGGCCGCATGCGGTTGGCATCTGTGGCCGCATGGGTTTTCTGCAAACGATTGACTTTTCTAGCCGCATGAGTTTCATCCATGCGGTCGGAAACTGTAGTCGCATAAGTTATGCGGCTGACAGAAGTAGCCGCATGAGTTTTCTTCATACGGTTGGCGGATGTAGCCGCATGGGCTTTCTCCCTGCGGCTAATACTCTTCTGCGGTTCGGACCGCGTAGAGTCCCTCTTTGTCCCTGCAAGTCCAGCATCATAATGTTTTCTTCTGTCGGACTTGGGGGCAGCAGAGTTGTCTACGATCTAAAGTGGGACCGCAGGGGAATCCTTCTCGCCGTCTTGAGCAACAGAGGGCATCCCATCGAGGGCTTGAGGAGGAGCAAATGACTTCGGTCTCCATTCTTTGCGAGCCTTCGTGGTGCGGGTGCGCTTCTGGGCCGGGCCAGCGCTGCCTTCAGAGAGCATCTCTTCAAACGCCTGTTGGTCGAAGCGGACGACCATCTTCTTTTGTGTGGAGCCAAGTTTGGCTGCATCTGATTGCGTCACCAACTCCTCAGCCGTGGAGAAGTTAGTCCCCAGCAGAGTCGCCATCGTGTTTGCCATTGATTGTAAAAGAACAGAACAATTATCGGAGGACTGAACTTAGACTCACAATACAAACTCGCTCGCACAAAGAAAGCCTAGGGACGAAAACCTAGGTACAGCAGACTAAGTGCGATTGTTTATTTTTGATTCTGGGGGGTGACGATAGAGGCTCGGGAAAGCGACGGCCGCTCTGCCTTACTCCTTGGACGATCAGTATGCAGTCTTGACTCGGGGAAGATTTGCTCGGCGTTGACGAAGAAAGGCTCTTCTTGCTCCTCTCTGGTTGCTCTCTGGGCTTCTCTCTCTCTCTGTGATTGTCACGAAAAAAGGAGAACTCTCTCTCTGTGGGTATCTCTCTCTTCTTTATTTTTTTTTATTATTGCCGCCCTCCTTTTCTTTTTTTTATGGGAATGCTGCTGGCTATTTATAAGGGTGGGATGTGATTATTAGGGTTTGCTATCTGTTTGGAATGTCGGCGCTCCTTCATTCTATCTGGACCCTTGATCTTGATCATAACGAATCTCGGCCACTAAAGCGGATAGCACCAAATCTTATGAGTAGTTAATGCTGATTGCTTTAAATCTTCGTGATTGGTTATGCTAATATCTGATTGCTCGCCACGTATCTTGCTGATGATGTCAAATATTCTCGTTGGGATTCGGTCGAATCTTCAATGCCACGTCTTTTGATTGAAGATCCTGCCAGGGCCGCATAGAGTGGCCAATACTTGAACCGCAGGGAGATACCCTTCATGAGCCGCATGAGTCAACATCTCGTCGAGCCGCAGGGGACGAACTTTCCGTGAGCCTCATATGCGTGGTCTTTGCGAACCGTAGGAGACGACCTCTCCATGAGCCGTATAGTTTCTGTGGGCCGCATGTGGTATTGAGCCGCATAGGCCGGGCTATGAGTGGACCGCATATGGCGGATTTCTGTTAATCATATTAGAATGACGCCTCACGGAGCCGCATGAAGCTGTTCTTTAACCGAGCCGCATGAGACTTTTGCCACGTGGCAACATAGGATTTCTGACAGATCGGGTCAGAGATCTTCTTCTTTTTCCGAAAAATCTGTCATTATGGCAGAGCCATTATGACACTTTATGTCAGAGACGTCGCAGCCGTCGAGTCGTGTCAGAGCATTAAATGAGGCCATTACTCCAATGGCCAACTGTAGGGGGGGTCACACGTGGTATCGATTTGAGCCGCATGTCCCCGAGCCGCATGAGTCTGGGGGTCTCCTTTTTGGCCGATAAGGCAACTCCAGTATGAACCGCATAGGCTTGCTGTCCAGAGCCGCATGGGTCATTATGCCTTTATTTCTAATATTTTCCATGCTTCTACAATAGCAACCGTGTTCTCCCTTTTCTTCCTCGTCTTTGACCGCTTGGGCTTCTCCTCCAAGCCAGTACCAATAATGATGCTGGTACTCGGGTCAAAATCAACATGAGGCTTGTTCGCCATGACATGGTATAGAGCCGCCAAATACAAGATCTCTCCAGACTTCCCAGCATCAGGAACTGAGAAGCTGGTATGGGTGTGAACCGTGTTATAATAGTACCAGGCCCTGGTGTCGTCAAAGACGCTACCTTCAAAACCCAGGCAAGAGCTGGGACTATCCAAGAATAGCTGACTATACCCAAACTGTCGGAAGAACCTACTGGGCAAGTAAGGCTCCAAGTAGACAGTGTTGCGGTTGCGGTATACCAGGTGGACAGGGCGAATGTTGTGCAGCCAAATGAGCATCTTGTCGGATAAGAAGTGGGGAGGCCCAATACCATCAAGATGTACGGCCCTCACTTCCTCATCAGTAAATTGAGGAACAGACACGAAAAAAGTGTATCTGTCCACTCTCGCAAGCGCCATCCGACAGGCACGCATAGTCTCGCAATCCCAAGGCATGCAGCGATACTGGAAGATGAAAGCATCATCAGCAGTTACGCCATCTTCGGGGCCAGGCCTCATCAAAGACCGACAATGCATCAACAGCCACCCCATCAGATAATGATAGGGTAGCTCAATGCATTCAAAGTCCTTTATCGTGTCACGGGCGATGACCTTGGACGAAAAAGTGCGAAGGCCACGATGTATGCTGCACACCATGGCCAGAAAAAGAGCTAGTCTGACCCCGAAGACCAGCTTCACAGCCGGAGGATAAAGTTGTGGCTGATCCTCTCAATAGAACCAGCTCCTCCTGAAACTATGCAATTTCATAGCCACACCATCAGGAATCCTGCCAGAAGAGCCTTCTCGAACAACTACTGAGTGTCTTGATAAAAATAAGCAAAAGAGTCAGATTGACTCCCGAACCTGTCACCGGTGGTTCTTACCCTCTTGGCGGTTGACACCTGGTCCTGCACCTCCTTCCGAGTTCGAGGACTTCGGGGAGAAACCCGGCTTGAGGCATCGAGCTTAAAAAGGTAAGTGAGCCAGGCCTTTGTGTGAGGAAGGTTCCCTTCCGAGATGTCGTTCTTTTTCTTCGACATCTGCTGGCATGTGCTGTGATGACACATCAATTCTCGGTAGACGGTAACAAAGCCCGGGAACCTCTCCTCCAACTCCTCGAACTCTTCATTCGTGGGGGTGTACACTTCAAAGACTTCATTTCCCTAAGGCAGCTTGGAGACGTCATGCATCTCGTGGAGAGCAAGCCCCATCTCCCCTACGGGTGTAAAGAAAGTCCCCGTACGTCGGTTGTACATTTTTAGCAGAGCCATGAACAATTTCTTGTTTATGGGCAAGCCTTAACAGGTGCCCCGAATAGCATGGTAAAGTCCAATCTCACGTAGGAGTGTTTCGTATTTCCACGCAATCCACATAGACAAGTTGGTCCACGTACGGATGGGGTTTATCCAACTCGGTAGCGATAACTGGCCAATGGGATATGACCCCTTCTGAGCAAGCTGGTTCATGAAAGTGTCAGCTTGGGAGAACTTGAAGTTGGGACCCTGCACATTCAAAAAATTGCCCGGGACCAACCCCATCACGTAGCACCTGACCGGTACCTTGCCCGCATATACTGACCCCAAGTTGTTGTTATAGTGGATGTTCTCCTCAAACATCCCAGACCGACTCGGAGTCAAGGAATCCTCCATCTTTCTGTCCATCGGCAGCATGTTGAACCACGACAACGGGAAATGACGCTCCATCTGAGGAATATGGATCGCCATTCCGTCAGAAGTAAAACTCCAACTCTCAGATATATCCAGAACTTGGGAGTTCTTCACAGTCAGGGCATCCCCGAAAAGGAACGCAGGCTTCAGGTGTTTGCCCCCCAGCAGCCCTGAGTTGATCATCCCCGAGATAAAGAAGAAGGACTGGTTTTTAATGTCTCTCAGCCTCTCCACAGGTTCGTCTTTGGGAAGCTGGTTCACCACATACTCGACTTTGTGGTCAAACCTAACGCCCATAGCAGATTGGGCTCGACCTACCAAAGGTTCTCCCGCAGGATTGACTGGCAAATTCACTGAAAAAAGGACAAAAGAAGCAAGTTAGAAGATGGCCAGGAAAAACTGCTTAGTATTTTTGAGCTTATGCGGCTCTGATTAGGCGTGTCATTATGCGACTCAATTTAAAGGAGCTTATGCGGCTCTATTTGGGGGGGCCTCATGCGGCCCATTTCAAGTGAGCTTATGCGGCTCTGTTTAGCGGGGCCTCAAGCGGCCCAATTCAAGTGAGCTTATGAAGCTCTATTTAGCGGGGCCTCATGCGGCCGAGTTCAAATGAGCTTATGCGGCTCTGTTTAGCGGGTGCTCATGCGGCACAGTTCAAGTGAGCTTATGCGGCTCTATTTAGCGGGTGCTCATGCGGCCCAGTTCAAGTGAGCTTATGCGGCTCTGTTTAGTGGGTGCTCATGCGGCCCAGTTTAAAAGAGCTTATGCGGCTCTGATTTGGTGGGGTCTTATGCGGCATAGTTCGAGGGAGCTTATGCGGTCCTGTTCAAAGGAAGCTTATGCGGCACAGTTCAAAGGGAGCTTATGCGGCCCAGTTTGCAAAATGCTTATGCGGCCACAAGATGACTCTCATGCGGCTCGAACATGAGGCATACCCCCATGCGGCTCGGACATGAGATGTACATACGACACATGCAGCACAGTATATGGATTCATCATAATGAACTTAAACAGTTCAATGAAGACGAAGAAGGCCTATGCATAAAACATGCGGCGTAGCCATGATGTTTAGGGTTTTGAGTTCATACAGTTTCTCCCAATATCCTTACCATCAATGGCGGGTGAATGTCGGGATGAACTATAGGAGCCACAGCCAACGAGGAAGCCGCTCCTTTACCTTTTGCCGCAGCGCTGGAAGAAGTCTTGGGAGCCATAAAAGATCGAAGGAGAAGAAGAGATGGCAACTAAGACGAGAAGGCTTGAACAAGAGAAGAGAGTAAAGAGTCTCTCTCTAAAAATTACTCATATTTATAGGCGGACAGGGGGCGCGTAGACCGATAGACGCTTCGAATCATGTGCTGCCTAGAAGATGAAACCAACTCTAGGGATTTTATCCCCTCTCATGCAAAAAAGAATGCTTAGAATCATCAAGGCAAATCCAAATATTTAATGCCGACTCTTGGGATCCTACCCAAAAGATGGCTTTAAATCCAAACAAATCAAGAGCAATTAATGAGACGCCTACGTGGCATGAAGGATGGCATGCGGCCAGAGCAGTTTATGCGGCCAGAGCAGCCTATGCGGCTAGAAAGTCCTTTGCGGCCAGAGAAGTCTATGCGGCATGGAGAGATTACGTGGACATGCTTCTTATTCAAAGTATTTCAATTTTTCAAATTGAAAACATTGAAGGGGGTCTTGTAGAAGCATGAAAAAGAATAGTAATTCATATGCGGCCCAGATTTAGCATACGGCTCAAAAGCTTGAAGAGTCTTATGCGGCTAGGAAAGTCCCAGCGAGCCGCATGCGGCTTAGGAATTTTCGTGCGGCTCAGGAAGAGCCACTATAACGCCCCAGTTCCGGAATACGGGGACGTACACGGCCAGCTACACCGTATAAGGTACGAATACGCTATACGGTGATGACGGCTGTCCAGTCTGGTTGGGTATCCTAGCATGCAATCAATCTATGGCCTAAATCCGATCTCATATCCACAGGTAAATCACAATGAAACAATATCAAGAGAGATTATCATATGAAAAATAGGAAATACTCATATAAAAATCTGGAATCTACAGTATAGGATAATAATGTAGACAAGTATACCTTCCCACAATTCCTAGCATGGTCTAGAACTGAAGCACACCCTCCAAGTCAAGTCTGGAAGATCCACCGGGTCGGTCTCTGACAATCTGGGAACAATCCAGGGTTGGTCAGGCCAACCGCAGCAAGTACCAGAAAGGAAGGCTCAAGGACGGGCGAAGAAAACTAGCAGGATAAAATATGACAAGGATAACATCTAAAAACAGTAAATAAAGATAAGGGATCGTACGGTACCAACGCACGATAACAATCCACAAGTATAGTGAAGCTAACACAATCATAATCTCCCTAGCATCCACTAACACCTGTATTGCCAGCTGGATATCAATATCAGCTGGCTAGCAGGCAACAAGCCAAACAACACAGAAGGACAAGCGGCTACACAATGCCTACGGCTTGCTATTATTAGCTAACTAGGGTTATCAAAGGCCTAATTACTAACAAAATGCAATGAGACTTCAAAGTCCAGCTCCTGCTTGCTACTACCCGAATGGCCCCAGTAAAAGAAAAAGATAGATATAGCAGGCACATTGCAGTAAGATACATGTGCCCTAAAGAAGTGCCACACTCGACGGAGGGCTGGGAATGCGCTCATCTCGACGGATAGCAACAAATCCCTAGTATATATATAGATACATAGGGCCGGGGTCAGACAAGCAACAGGTCACTGGGAAGTCCTCATGAACTACATGATTAATCTAGTTATTAGCCTAGTCAGTTTCATTATGGATCCCTGACCGTGGTACTCAGGGATCCATGTCCTATACATGATGCAAGACAAGACTGGACTGGTGGCTTATACAAGCACAATCAAAAGAAATCAACCACGGTGTCAAGACGGGGTCATACTGAGCAAGTCAGGACTAGCTGTCGCAACAACAATCAAGTGTAAACATGTCATGTCGAGAGTACTAGTCAGGAGTGTGCCACCACAGGCCACTATCAAGAATCAAGAGTATACATGCCAGGTTTACTGTCAAGTCCAGAATGCTAGTCAGGAGTGTACCTCTACGGGCCACTATCAAGAATCAAGACAGGTCCAGGTCATCGTATAATACCAGGAACAAGGTCAAACCTATCAGTCACAAGAAGTCACATGTCCAAATCGTGACATGGATATCAAGTCGGTTACAAGATCAAAATCTCCATTATAATAGTCTGTCAAGTACACATGGGAACCTACAGCTCAAATCATCAAGTCGATCCATCCATCTTATCAAACTATCAGGAGTCTCCTATCTACGATGGGGAAAAATGTCAGGTCAAAAAAGGACAAACACCAGATACTAAGCTAATCAGAATCAACAACGTTAGGCCCTATGACTCACAAGAATCCTCCAAGTCAATGATCACCAGCCGTTAGAAAACGAGCCCCTCAACTACCAAGATATAGCAATCAAACCAGGTTCCCCAACTACCGAAATACACAAAGGTACCAGGTTTTGGGCGTTTGGGAAGTCGAGTAAAAATCATATAATAATACCCTCGATATTCTCCTCGTTCCACGAAATATTCGAAATCACCAAAATCCAAGAATCCACATAGATCCACCAAGTCAATATCCCGAGATCGTACTCTCCATAATACTCAATCCTAGGTCATATCCACAAGTCACAACTCCCAATACATAGGACAACTGTCAGCTCTATCTGACTAGACTAGGACAACCCCTAGGATAAAAGGTCAGGGGACAAGAGTCCGGTAATAAATATCGCTGGAAGTGGCAAGGATTACACGGACTGCTCTGGAGCAAATCCATAACCCTTAAACTAAACAAGGACCAGGGTTGCAGACCGTCTCCCGAGTGGAACCGCTCTCCTTACGCTATCCGACGGACAAGACAGATCAGGAGCTAGGCGACTAATCTAGTCTGGAGTCTACCTAGCAAGCAATGGGATCAGGTACCATACCAAGGTGAACAGGTACGAGCCCAGTCCAGTAAACCAAAAGAATGGTTCTGCCCAATCCTTCGAACTAAATTCCCGATCGGGAATTTTGGAAGAATCCGACAGAGTCTTCTCTGTATTCTGGACAGGAGCTCCCAGCGAGTTGGGGCTAAAATCTACTCGGCGCAACCCGCCGCGGAATCGCAGAATCGTAGACTGAGAACACTAGGTCTCAGCTACCAGCAGCACTACAATGCGTACTGGGAACAAGTCGATAGCCGAGAACACTAAGTCTCGGCCTTCAGCAGCACTACGATGCGTACTGGAAAATCAATCGAACCCGAGACCACTAATGTCTCGGCCTCCAGCAGCACTACGATGCGTACTGGGCGCCAAGCCAACATGCATAATAATAAAATAACCGCCTCGCAGGGTGCACCACAACACATGCCCATAAATCCCTAACCCAAGCATAATCATCGCCACAAGTAAAGTTAGCCAGAGCCGTTACTCGACCGCGAGTCGGACACGGGGCATACAGGGACAATCCATACATGTGAGTCGTGCTCGTGTCCTCGGAGGTGTGGATGACCCATCCGAGTTGCCCGATACGGTCTACCCCGGTATCGGACCAAGCTATCCTAAGTTATTATGACAGTTCTACTGCTAAGCTACACTACTCATGATTATATAATTTTACAATAAATTAAATATAATAAAATCCAGGAGAGATGGCAAGAGCCACCGATGAGCAAGGGATACTTGCCTAGAGGGCTCGGCTAGGTAAGCAAGTCTTCGGCAGTCGCGATCCAAGCTAGCACGCCAATCGAGATCCTCAGAACACATAATAAACAATCATCAGCACCAAATAATAAAATAATAGAATAATCACAAGAGATGGCAGAAGGCTATACCGTATGGGTTCCGCAAGCAGTACAGGAAACTGGCACGAAAACTGAGGTACGCGGATCGATACGGACACGTAAACCGAGACGTGTACGTATATCGAGATGCACACGAGAATCGAGATGACACGAATATCGAGAAGGCACGAATATCGAGATGAATGGAAAACACGTACACGTAAATCGAGACGTACACATAGATCGAGAAAATCACGAATATCAGAATGGTCCACGAATCATGCGACACGCAAATCGAGACGTGCACGCGAATCGAGACGACCCAGAGTCCAAGGAGCACGTAAATCGATGCGGCACACAAATCGAGGTGTGTACGCAAATCGATGCGGTACGGAGTCCAATACGGCACACAAATCGAGGTGTGCATGCAACCGAGGTGGGCACAAAGGCCGGGGCACAAAAACTGAGACAACGCTCAAATCAAGATGGCACGGTGCCCGAGGCAGCGCGGGGCTCGAGGCGTCCCGCTGCCCTGGACAACACATAGACCGAGGTACACGCAAAACGAGGCGACACGTACACCGAGGTGCACATGACCCAAAAATACGAGGAACGAGGAAGCGCACCAATCGAGGGTGTGTTGCCCGAGGTGACACGCTGCATAAGGCAGTGCACTGCTCGAGGCAGCACGCTGCCCGAGGTGCATCGATCGAGGGGCTCACTCCCCGAGGAGCTCACAGCCCAAGGGAGGGGGAGAGAGGGTGCGGAGGAGCTCGGCCATGGTCGGGTCAGACCACCGGCGGAGGGGGATAGAGAGATAGGGGAGAAGGAGCTCACCAAGGGGGTACTCGGCCAGGTCGGGTCGGCCCCACGGTAGAGAAAGGACGGCGGCGGCAGCGGCTGCGCCAAGGGACGGGGGAGATGGCGGCGCTGGCGTCGACGGAGGTGGTGCTGGGGGCCGAAGAAGACGGGAACAGCGGCAGGGGGCCGGAGGCCCTGACAGTGGTGGTGGTGCTGGTGGCTGAAGGGGGCGACGCTGGGGGCGGCTCGCGGCGGCGGTCCGCGCCACGGTGAGAGGAGAAAGGAGAAGGGGCGGAGGCCATGGGGCTGGAGGCGAGGACGATGATGCTGGTGGCGGTGGTCGCGGTTGGAGGCGGGGCGACCACAGCGGAGGGAGGCGGCGCTCGTGGGTGAGGGCGGCGGAGGCGGCCGGAGATGGAGGCGACGACGACGATGGGGGTGGTCGCCATGGCGGTGGTGGCTGAAGTGGTAGCGGCGACTCCAGTGGTGGGTGGCGGCTGCAGCCATGGGGAGGAGGCCGAGAGGGAGGAGAGAGGGGCTGGTCCAGTGAGGGGAGAGAGGGATCGGGAGAGAGAGAGAGAGTGAAGAGAGAGAATTGGGGGGAGGGCGGCTGAGAGTGGAAGTGAGGGGAGAGAGAGAGAGAGAGTTAGGGTTTGGGGAGGGGTTTAAATAGGGTAGATATAGGAATATAAAATAATAATACTAATAATAATGATAATAAAATAATAGTAACAATAGTAGCAAGAATAATAATATGAAATAATTTCACCCTCAAAAAAATATCAATAAAATTTTTAACAATACCCAAATTTAAAATTCCCCAAAAATACGAAATACAGTCAGATACCTATTTCAAAAATAGGGATTTGACAGCCACGTGGCCTCATGCGGCTCGAAGAAGGCCAATACAGCTGGCCATAATGACTGCAGCAGGTCATTAAAAGCTCTGACACAAAGTGACAGTTCTGACGACTCTGACATAATGAAGAGACGCGTCAGGCTCATCAAAAGACGAGAAAATCTCTGAGATAGCCGGCACAATTCACAAAATCCAAAGAAGTTCTTTATGCGGACCGCCTATGTGACCCTCATGCGGCTCGGTTGTGGGGGCCACCCCCATGCGGCTCGGTTATGAGGCCATCCTCATGCGGCTCGGTTGTGGGGGCCACCCCCATGCGGCTCGGTTGTGGAGGGGCCCTTATGCGGTTCAGTTGGGGGGCCACCCTTATGTGGCTCAGTTGTGAGGCCATCCTCATGCGGCTCGATTATGGGGGCCACCCCCATACGGCTCGGTTGTGAGGCCATCATCATGCTGCTCGGTTGTAGGGGCCACCCCCATGCGGCTCGATTGTGAGGCCATCCTCATACGGCTCGGTTGTGAGGCCACCCTCATGCGGCTCAGTTGTGAGGCCATCCTCATACGGCTCAGTTGTGAGGCCACACTCATGCGGCTCTGGAAGGACGCCCCGTTCATGCGGCTCGTAGCATAATAGAAGTTGGAATACGTGGCAGAAGATTGACTAAGACTTATCCATATAGATTTATTGCAACCAATAAATCATAACAATGCAGATTTATTGCAACCAATACAACGGCCCAGATCGATTTTCAACAAACAGATCAAAGTTAATCTTAACCAATCCCCAATCGCCCACTTTTCAAGGCGCAGTTACTGCATACCCCACTCATCACTAAGTCCTATAAATAGTAGGGGATTATTCCTTTGCACACACAGAGAGAAAAACACACACAGAGCAGGAGATATACACAGAGAGCATCCCACAGAGCAATATGCAGAGAGAGAGAGAGCACTTCTTCGCCGGAGCCAAGGCCGCGTTCAATCGTCCAAGGAGTAAGGCAGAGTTGATATCACTTTTCCGAGCCTCTACCGTTACCCCCCAGAATCAAAAACTAAACAATTGTACTTAGATTGCTTTTCCTAGGTTTTGTTCCTAGGCTCTCTTTGTACGAGCGAGTTTGTATTGTGAATTAAAGTTCAGTCCTCCCATAAAACTATTCTGTTCTTTGATAATCAATGGCAAACAGTGGCATGGAAAGGTTACGAACCTACAATAACTGTTATCTATTATATGTTTTCAGCGGAAAATGGATGCTGAAATAAGGAGGGCTTAAACACCTTAATGAGTTCTCAGGCAGAGTGAATGCCTGGTGTGATTTATAGGAAGCACGGTAGCACCGTACTACAAGGAGTGTAACTCTATGCTACAGTGGGGTGAATCCACCATGAGGTTCTCGGTTAGGGATAATGCCTCGGCTTTGCGACCCAAGTCACAACAGCGTAGCACCGCAAATAGGCAGGTAGCCTAATGCTGTACGATAAAATTAAAGAAGGGTTGACAACACTACAAAGGGGAGGATGTCCCCATGTTACAATGGCATGACACCACGATGAGGTACCTAAATAGGGGTAAAGTCTCGGCCTTGCAAGCCATGTCGTTGCGGCGTAACACCACAAGTGAGCCTAAGGCTTCATGCTGGGTAGTTTGACACTACAAAGAGGCTTGTGACCTCATGCTACTGTTATGACACTACGATAAGGTTCTCGGATAGGGATAATGCCTCGTCTCAGCACCACATTCTAGAATAAGGGTATTTTGGTAATTGGTAATTTTTTGATTATTTTATTATTATTTAAATTTATGAAATGCATTGGTGTCTTGTTATGTGAAACCTTAGAACTACATTGATTAGAGGTTAGCCATGACCATAGAAACTTGTTAGAGAGATTAGATGACTTAAGTTAGGCTCTAATCTAGCAAGAGTGACAATTAAAACCTATTTAGTGATTTAAAACATTAGCCACATTGGGCCTTTTCCTTAAGGGGCCTTAAATTGACATGTTAGGAAGGCTTTTAGCCATTTTTACCAAACCCTAATCCTAGGGATAGCCTTGTCCGGCCACAAGGAGCCTTCTCCTTCCTATTTAAAGCAACATTATCCCCTTACCTCTTTTCATTTGCAAACCCTAACCCTTAATTGGTGTTCTTCCTCAAATTTACCCCTTTCATCAAATCAACTCCAAATTCAACCAAACCAATTGCAAACTACTCCCCTTGTGTAGAGGAGGTCTCTATTGCCTAGTTAGGAAGGATTTGGAGCAATTTGACCATTGGAGCTTGGTGGAGTTCTAGATCTAGGAGTTTTTATTGAGATTCCAACTCTCAATTGGTAAGAGCCTCTAAACCTTTTTAATTTCTATTTTCTTTCCATAGATACATTCATTTAGAGTCCCCCTAGCCTAAGGAATGGTTTGGGTTCAATTCATGTCTATTTGGGCGTATCGCTCCGTATCGAAGAGATATCTCAAGTGTTCGACGAAATACCCTTTCGAACTTTTTGTTCTCTGATTTTTGTAAAAATTATATATTTGGATAGCTTGTTTTGTGTAGATTCCATATATGTTTGACTGAGTCAAATTTGATCAGTTTTTTTGTCATATTCGACACGGAAGACCTGACCTAGGCTCGGCCAGAGCATAAATTTTCTCCTGCTACCTAGGGTCTTGTGCTCGACACACACTGAACCATTTCACTTTATTTTTCTCCTACATCAAGGGGCAATGACTGATAGTGAGTATGGGAAATTGGCCTTCGAGCCATGGCAGACTTCACAAGTCCCATTCTATGCTGCGAGAGCCATTACTCTGTGCAGACAGTTTGCTGTACTTGACACTTATATTTTACACCTTGCTGATGACACTCTTGGACACGTGAGTGACAGCATGACACTAGACACATTCATTGACACACTAGCTTACATAATTTGCCATGTAATCACTCACACACTGTAACCACCACTTTTCTAGAATAAGGGTATTTTGGTAATTGTGTGATTTTTTTGAATTTTGATTATTTTATAATATTTTAATTGGTGATTTTGTTTAGTGTTCTTGGTTTAACCTTAGCTAACCATGATTAGAGACTAACCATGACTTTAGAAACTTAATTATCAATTTAGATTTGTATTTTAAGTTCTAGTCCTATTTAGAAAACTTTTAAAATTCATTTTAGGGTTTTAGTTATTTTGGCTTTTGGGCTTTTTGCAAAAAGGCTTTAAAATAACTTTGAGTTAAGTTGTTGGCCCATACCTAAACCCTAACCCTACCAGCATGTGGTCGGCTAACAGCCTCTCCCTCTCTTTATATTCATATGTTAGCCACCAAGCCTCCTTTACAAACCCTAATTTTTCACTTTTCTAAAAATAGCCTATCTTTCTCATCTCTCATCCGATTTGGACCAAACAAATTGTGTTATGATCCTTGGGAGGAGAGAAAGTTGCTGGAGACTTGCTAGCAAAGAATTGGAGGCGTTTGACCGTAGGATTTTGGGTGTCGAGGTGTTTTAGAGACTTTTGCATTGAGATTCCAACTCCCAATATGTAAATACTTCTAAACTCTTTTAAATTCTTATTTCTCTTCATAGAAGCTTGCATCTCGTACCCTAGACCTGTAGATGTAGTTTGGTAAGATTTTGTGTCCGTTTGATATATGTATCGGAGGCGTGTCAGTGTATTATAACATGTATTCGATGAAATGTCTCTAAGAATTAATAGTTGTTATTTTTCAAAACTAATTTCATATACTTGTAGCCCTATATGAGGGGATTCTGAAACAAATTTTCTGAGTTTATTTTGACACTATTTTCGTGTCCAAATCGGACACGGGGACATAGCACGAGGCCCCATGCACTGTTCTGTGCGCTGTCCTACATATCGAGTGCCATAACTCGATGGACAGGACACCATTTGACACCAAAATTGGTGGACTCGTGGGGGCTATGTCAGACAATATGCTCCCAAAATTTGTGGTGATTTGACCAAGTAGTTTGGGAGATATTGCACCCGCATGGATTTTGGGCTACTGTGTACGTGCAAAAAATTTGCCCTGACACACGTTTGTAGCACGGACACGAGGACTCAAAATAGGGTATCCTACACCTAGCCGTATACCTAGGCTACCCACAGCCCTGACCACGAGACTTGTGGTAGTGTGTGTCGTATCCTATTGGGGCCGACACACGTGCATGAGGCATCACACTCGCGCACGTGCAGCCTCCCCTGACACGGAGTTAGTGTGTGGACACGGAGACTCATGGACACGATGCAGGCCTTGGGACACGTACCCTAACACCCTACCTACCCTCTTGTACGAGCACAAGGCTTCTCGTTGGATACGACGGGTCCTACGTTGCTCGACACACCCCGCACACACGCACACGACACCGTTTTCGGATACGCACTATTTGGACACAACTTGGACACAGTTTTGGCTTGGTATGAACACGAGCATGTCACACACATACCCCCTTTCATGTTTACCAGTTTGCACGAGGTATGGTTCTGTGTTTGAGATTTTAGGTTGTGAGTTGGGATGAGGTATGGTTATGTTGTTTTCAAAATTTGATATTTGAGAATTGGATTTGGTTTTTGAGTTGAGCTTTCTATTCTCAGATTTTGGTATGTTAATTTTTGTGTTTTGAGAGTTAACAGCTAAATGGGATTTGGATTAGTTAGTCTTATCAATTTTTCATCACATTTGGGTTCTAGGTATATATATATATATATATATATATATATATATATTATATATATATATATATATATATATATATATATATATATATATATATATTTTTTTTTTTTTTTTTTTTTTTGAAACAGCTACATTTTATTAAAACAGAAGAAGAAAGCTCTCGGGGAGCGTACAATCGGCCGCAGGGCCAACGAACAAAAGGGCCCAGCCCAGCCCAAATTTTTTTTCAAAAAATCAAAATTTCAAACGACAGCAAGAAAGAGCGGGGTGGGATCGAAGTCCGAGGGGACACGATGGAGGGGCACGTGGGGGGGGTCTGTCCACGCGCAGGACACGAAAGAGGGGGCCGGTCCACGCGCGGGACACGATGAAGGGGACACGTGGGGGCACGTGACGGGAGAGCGCGGTGCCCAAGGAGGCTGCTCCGATCGCGGAGCCCTAAGGGTGAGTGGCCCGAGGGGGCACGGAGACCCCGGCCGACTGCGGGGCCCGAGGGGGGCACGATCTGGAGGGGGAGGCACCGCCGGGTCCGGAGGCGGCCACTCCTGGCGGGGCCGGGAGCGGGGAGGACCCCTGGCTACTCCTCCGAAGGCGGGCGAAGACGGCACCACCTGACTGGCAGGGAGAGGGGAGCTCGTATATATATATATATATATATATATATATATATATATATATATATATATATATATATATATATGTTCTTCTATTCTCAGATTTTTGTGTGTTGGGTTGGGTCTTTACACCCTTTCACAACACAGTATACACACATACACATGCTCTCATTTTTGTTTCCTTATATATATACATATATGTATTTGTATATTTGTGTGGATGTATATATATTACATATACTATTGAATTGAATGATATTTGATATTAGTATAGGATATTAGCCCACGGTTAGTGAGTTAGTTTAGAATTGACCTATAGGCCTAGTTAGGCAAGGTTTGACCAACTAGTTGACCAAAGTCAACTATGGGTCAAAATTGACCTGAAATTGACTTAAAATGACTTATTAACTTAATTTTGACTTAAACCTAGACTAATTGACTAGTTGACTTAGGTTTGGCCTAGTTTGACTAGAATGGTTGACCAGAGTTGACAAAGAGTTGACTTTGACCTAGAATGACTTAAAATTATATAGAATGCATAGTAAATTTCATTTATTTATATAAAATACATTGTAACCTGTATTGCTCTATTTACGACATTGTGACTCCGGTTCGGACATCTGATATTCACCAGTCTTTAAGGGTATCAGGCGAGTACATTATCTGATAGTTCTTCCATTTACTTGTCGATTACTGTAATTCAGTTCTAATTAGTTCTATTTGATTCTCTGTCAACACGGATTGATCTTACAGGATCCATTGCATGCGACACTCACCTTTACATGTCTGACCTTTATTACTGGAACTATTATTGGAATTACCTATTGGCATCATCATGTTCTGGCTGGACTTCTGCTTATTTTCGTGTCGGGTTATGAGTTCACTTGTACTTGATGGGCGAAAAAATATTTGAGTAAGACATGTGAACATTTCCATACTGGAACCACCTCTCTTGGAATTATACTGAAAACGATAGCCATCCCTCACCTGATTAGTATGTGATGTGCCGTATTACCCATAGCCATTTACATGTCGATCTCAGTATTTTAAAACACACTGTTAGAGTATTTTCTGGGCTCATCCTGGTTTTAACGATCTTGTACTGGATTCATCTTGTACTAGACTCACATCGGATCACACTTGACTTACATTGTACTGTCTGGACTTATATCAATACTCTAATTCAGTTAGTTTTATTTACAGTCTTCATTGCCATGATTTTCTGATTCATTACATTACTCCTCTTGTACTTTAACTATTTCTCAATATCATCACCTGTATAAAACCTCCATGCTTCATCAACATAACTGCCTATAACTATTTTATAGTCTTTGCCATTTATTTGGGATTTCTAGATGAGTTGTGCTCATTCCAATCCTGACTGAATACGTTAAAAATATTATAGATGTTTGCCCTGAGGACACATGCCCTACTTACTATAGACCAGGAGATGGCTTAGCTACTTTGGGCCCGACTCTCAGAAGTGATCGGGGGAGACTAGCTAGTAGACTTTTTTAGATTTCATATTTAGAACTTGAATGTAATAAGTTGATATTGACTTGTATTTCAGTTTGTTGAGATATTACTATTTAGTAGTTTATATTTTTTTGTTTTGTCTTTTAGTTATAGACTTCTGTGTTGTCTTTTCGTGCTTAGACTGTGATTGAGTTATACTATATCTTTACTTGTCCTCCATTAGGAGTTGAGAACCATGACAGGAATATTATATATTTGTGTGAGTTGTTAGATAGTGACCTAGTACAATGTTCTACTGCTGATTCTGTGGCTTAGGCTGGGCGCTATTACGCACTTGTACCCTTACACCGGGTGCGGGTTGTAACACACACACATGTTCGACACTATTTTGTACACTGAAACACTTATTTTGAAACTCTCTGGACACTAGACACTTGGACACCATAGTGATACTCCATTGACACTACTGCACATGGACACTACTTCACTGCACTGCTTTAACACTTCACATTCACTTTTGACACACTTCACATCCCTGCTCTCTGATACTGAATGTATCAGAGACTCTATTGCACCCACATTTGACCCCCATTTTTTGTCCAGTTTGTATGGACTTTAATGTATATATATATATATATATATATATATATTTTATTTATATATATATATATATATATATATATATATATATACATATATATATATATATATAAAATATATATATATATACATACATATATATATATATATATATATATATATATATATATATATATATATATATATATATATATATATTGATATATGTTATGTATAGGGATTATATATGCTTTAGGGATATGGGGTTAAGAGTTCAGATATGAAATGAGGATACTTTACATATAATATTTATATGTGTTATATTTTAGATAGATGTTAGGCTCTATAGGTATGTTATGAGTTATGTACATATGTCTTTTACTTTCAGGTTCAGTTCTCATATTTATGTGATAAGTTTTGGGATAAGTTTATATGTGTGGATACAAATAGGTATATAAGTTATATAGATATGTGGGTTCCGTTTTGTGATGGAGAGGTTATGTTCAGTTATCTGAGCATATGTGAGAGATTTTATGTGTGTCCAATTAGAGGGAGTGTGGGCTTGGCCTTGCTCTGCAGTAGCATCACTGTAGCAGCATTGCAGAAGTGTATGCAGCAGCAACTTGTCTGAGCAAGTTGCTTGCTATGTAGCATGTAGCATTTGCAGCACAGGCCTTGCTTGCATTGCATCCTTGCTGCAGCACTTGCAAGTGCAGTAGCATGCAGCAACAGCTTGACAAGGCAAGTAGCAGCAGCAGCACTTGAGGAGATGAGGGGTTATGCCATAGGCTAGAGTGAGGGTGTTTGTGTGTGGGTTCAGAGATTGGTTTGTTCAGTAGGTTGTTAGTTTGAACTGTTAGTAATTTGGATTAGGATACTAGGGTGTGTTAGATATGAGTTGGGGTTAGGTATGGGTAAGCATGTTCAATTTTAGGTTATATATATATATATATATATATATATATATATATATATATATATATATATATCTTATTCACATAGGTGCAATATATATTAGGGTTATAAGTAATAGACCCTATAGTTAAGAATATGGGATATGTAGCATATACTTGTGTATCATGATATAGGTTATAAGGATAAATTGGGATATGGTATGTATGTACATATGGGTAGGTGCCTTGAAATGTATAAGTGGTATGGTATGGGTTAAAAGTTAGGAGATTAGTTTAATATAGAGTTAACTTAATTGACTAGAGTTGACCAATTGACTCTTTGACCTAGAAATGGCCTAGTTGACCTTGTTTGACTAGATAGTAGACCAAACCCTAGATGTTGACTTGGTTTGACTGGAGGTTGACCAAAGTTGACCAAGAGTTGACTTTGACCTAGATTGACCTAGAATTATGTAGATTGTATTGTAAACTTCAATTACTGCATATTGAACACATTATAACCTATATTGTTCTAAATAGGACATTGTGACACCAGTTCGGACATCTGTAGACATCAGTCGCTCAGGGTATCAGGCGAGTACATTCTCTGTTAGTTCTTTCATTTATTTGATGATTACTGGGATTCAGTTCTAGTTAGTTCTATTTGATTCTCTGTCACAACACGTATTGGTATTCTAGATTCACTCACTCGTAATTCATGTATTTGACTCGTCTAACCTTTACTACTTGAATCACCTATTCGAATCACCAATACTCGAATCACTAACTCGAATCACCTACTCGAATCACCAATACTTGAATCACTAACTCGAATCACCTACTCGAATCACCGATACTCGAATCACTAACTCGAACACAAATTCGAATTACTAACTAGAATTATATACTGGACTCACACTGGGGTCACACTTGACTATATTATATTGTGTGAACTCATATCACATTGCTCTAGTTCAGTTAGTTTTACTTTTACAGTCGTCATTGCCATGCTCTCCTGATTCGCTATATTACTTTTTCTGTTCTTTAAACTGTTGCTCTACTTTATTACATGTCTCAAACTTTCATGTTTCATCAAATATAACTGTCTATAACTGTTTATAGTCTTTGTTATTTACTTGGGATTGCTAGATGAGGTGTGTTCGTCCATCCTGACTGGATATATTTTTCAGATGTTTGTCCTAGGGATACGTGTCCTACTTGCTATGGACCTAAGGAGGGATTAGCCACACTGTGTCCTAACCCTCAAGAGTAACCAGATGAATAGTTATAGGACTTGTTCTAGATTTTCATACTTGAACTTGAATTGTAATAAGTAGAGATATTTTGTATTTGAGATTGTTTCAGATATTATTATTTATTAGTTTATTTAGTTTTTATTTGTTTAGTCTTATTAGTTATCTAAACTTCTGTGTTATCTTATCGTACTTAGACTTTGGTTGAGTTTTACTATATCTTTACTTATCCTCCATTTGGAGTTGAGATAAATGACAGGTATATTATATACTTGTGTGAGTTGTTAGATAGCGACCTAGTACATCGTTCTACCATCAATTCTGCGGTGTAGGCTGGGCACTGTTACGCACTCGTGCCCTTAAACCGGATGCGGGTCTTGACACCTCGACTTTAAACCATGTCATACTGGCGTAGCACCACAAGGGAAGCGTAAGGCTTCATGCCATGTCTCTTTAATAAAGAACTCACCTATAGTGCATGGACATAGATATCATGCCGTCTTTTGAGGGTAAACTTGTAGACGCCTAAAATTATATACTTAAGCTAGGCTGGCACAGGGCCTTTAATGTGTAGCCAGAAGCACATGTAACTACATTATGTGAGTATGAAGAATTGCAACTATGGTGCATAATTCAAGGCTTAGTCCATTCTTATATTATAGTCTATTGTTTGACCGATGCGGGAAGATTCAAGTCGTCAGCGACATCTCTTCTAATGCATGATGGACAGTTACTGTGGGGAACACTCAAATCTATATATCGAGATATGTGGGGGATTGTTGGAGCTTTTCTTTTAACAAGTAGAGAAAGCTTGCTTTCAATACATGCCTAGTGTTATTTAGTCCCACATTGGAAAAGTACCATGAGTTGCATCTCAATATATATTTGGTATGTTGTTGAGATGAGCAAATGGGATGGTGACCCTAAGGAGGGAACCATGTTGGTGATTTTACTAGGAGGTAAGGATAAGACTCTATGGTAAAGCTTAATGCATTTTGCTCTTGGAAATTAATTTCCATTGGAGCTAAGCCCTGTAGGGGCTTAGCGACTCGGACTCGGGCTCATGGGCTCATGAGACGTAATGTGGCATTTTGTTGGCATACTTTGTACTTATTATATCAGCATCGTCGCTAGGCGTATAGTACGCTTAAGTTGTGCTCGTTGCACGAGCCTCTTGCATAGACGTTTGTACGCCAGTTTGCGCTGTCCGATCGCACGACCAGATAGCACGGCAATTAGCGTCACCAGATGGCGTGGCCTGATTATGCAGCCAGATGGCGTACCGGTTGGTGCAACCTGATGGCGCTATCAGTTGGTGCACCAGTTGGCGCTGCCAGATGGTACAGCAGTTGGCACGGTAGTTGGCGTTGTGGTTGGCACAGGGTATGCGTGGTGCACGTGTTGTGCATGTGCATGCGGAAGAAGATGGCCCCATTGGAGAATTTGGCGCATGCTGTATGCTAGTTGGCTCAAATCGTGTCTGTGTACGATTTGAGTAGTTATAGAATATTCGGGACAATTTTTCCCACATCTCGAACATTTTGCTAATTGGGCAGTTATAGTGCGGCCTATATAAGCTTCTCTACTCTCTCTCTCTCAGGGATTTAGTGTTTATTACAATTTTGAACGAATTTCCGAGAGTTTAAGAGAGCAGAGACAGTCTGTGCCAGCACCATTTAGCGCAGGAGTCCGCGCCATCCAAGGAGTCAGAAAAGTAGAGTGTTCTACAGTTCTCTATCGAACTTCCTGGTTCCTGGAAGCTGTTCGTGTGGGACGAATCAAGATTTGAGCGCCGGTGATCATTCACTCCAATAGGCTTTTTCCTTCTCTGATCTAATCAGAACCTTCTGTTTATATTCTGTCCACTTGCAACTCGTTCTGAACAAGAACAGTTCTGATCTAATCAGAAACTGTTAGTAGAATTTCTACTGCTGCTACGAATTCTTCTGTGTCTTCTACGAAGTAACACATTAGTTTTTTGTCTCTCAGAATCCTCCAAGGATCTTTGCCTTGCACCTTCTTTGAAGTGTTGCATAAATTTCAGTTTTCCATCGAAAATTACGCCCCAGGAATAATATGGAGTGCACCCGACTCATCCAATAATTTCTCCTATCATTAGAGGAAAGGCGCTTGTCGGTTCCAATAATATTTTGGATACTTAGGTGGACAAGTATTTTTGTTAATATATAAAAATAAATACACAAATTCTTCCCGTGTTTCATGAATATTACAGGGACTACTCCTATTTTGAAAACAATTACACTGATCATCCATCTTCTTTACAATTTTCATAAAACATAGGGTGGCCGGTCTTATAAATTTATAGAAAATAAACTATAGGGGTGGTTCATGTAATTTGTTTCAAAGTATGAATGGTTTTTGTAATAATGGTAAAACATAGAAATACTCTAGTTAACGTAAATTTCCATATAAAAATAGCTCAAACTTAACTAATATATATTTGTCCGCAATTTAATAGATCAAAGTTTTAGTTATTATGGTTTACTAGTATATAAATGCACATGCGTTGCATGTATTTATTATTAAAAAGATTAAATGATACTTGTAGTCAAAATTTGTTCATTTTTCAATGAATGAATGATGCTGAACAAAGTCCATTTTTCAATTCCTAATTTTTAGATATTCATTTTACTTTAGAGTTGGTATAATTAGGAATATCAAATGACAACTTTTGTATTTACATAGATTCCCCATATTAATTTTAATTGATCTTTTTAATTAGTAAATATAATAATGGGTATTTTTGGAAAGAAAACTTTCATGGTGAAGCCTAATTTTGACATTATATAGTAGAATAGATTACTTTATTTTACTTATTGTACCATAAGTACCAATATAGATAGACTGTAGACAGTGTTCATCCCAAGGAAATAGGACTGTCGCTGCATCTTATTCATTAGCAGCTCCGTTAAAATTCGAGTCGATTCATTATCATCAGTACTGTCGATTAGAGAGAAGAAGCATTGTTACATTTCTTAATTTCATCCTGGATGCGCACAATAAATGCATAAAGTGTAGTTTATAGTGTCTTGTTACAGCTGTCAACGACCTCGAAAATAAACTCTACTAACAACCCTTAGTTGATGTCAAGGCATTGATATACACAAATGAGGTAATTGATTTTGGCATTGGGTAGGATTTCCATTTTATGTGGAGAACACCTCGGACTGCGACGAATGTCATTCATATGTCATAAAAGTTCGACGAGTCAGTGTCGTCAAAGATGGCTCAATTTGAGCCGATATACAAGAATTTTGTAGATCATATCAGAGGGGACGATACACCAGATGTATACAGTAAGTATGCTTATAGCATACTTCATCTAGAATATTCTGACAGTGTATAACTGTATACCACCATTGCTGCTGGTATTACTTGTGTATACCGCTAATCCCTAATACCTAATACGCTAATCCATGCTGCTGTTGAAGGTCCAATTCGAGTACTTATATGTACACCATACGATCGTAATGGACGATCAAGATTATTTCAGGATAATGTTGGTTTAAATAAGAGTTTTCTAACCCTAATCCTTGTTGGTGTTTTGACTAGAAAGATAGTCCCACATTGCTCACACCAAATGGTGAGCATCTCTATATAAAGTTTTTCTTGTGTTGAGATGAGCACATGGGGTGTGGTGAGGCACATGAATGCCATATGGGGGTATTTTCTAGTGGAAGAAGGCTAATTCCATAAAGAAAGCATTTATGCTTTTTGTTATGCTCACCCGAAGGGGCTTAGCGACTAGAACTCGGACTCGGACTTGGGCTCGAGCTCAAGGGCGCAAAGTGGTGCTTTGTTGGCGCATTTTGCACTTAGAACGTCAGCATCGGTACTTTGTGCACTATTGTTGCGCGAGTCACATGAGCAGGCGCGGGCTAGGCACAGCTCTGCATGGTACGTGCGTTCGTGCATGCTGCACCCATTGGTTCATGTGCGCCTGTGGAGTTATTAGGCACTGATGTGAAGGTTCGGGCAGTTGTGGAAAGATTGAGTCAATATTGCAGATCTGATTTTTTTGGGACTTGAATTTGATTCAGTTAAATCTTTCCATGATTTGTTCCTATCTTTTTGCAGTCAATGTATGACGATGATTAGAGTTAGGGTTTCAGCCTAACTCTGTAAATGTCACGCCCCGACTCGCCAAATCAGTCGTCCTCGCCTTGACTCGAGATAAATCGATCCTACGAGTCGGGACGTGATGCCGTACAAGTCTATATTAGACTTGTACAAGGCAAGATTGTGAGTTCGATTATTCTTTTGAGACAACTTGTTGAAACTAAACAGTACAGAGAGTTGAAGACACGGAATAGGAAGAAATTTAGCTTTTCATTCATAAAACTTGCAGAACATGTGCAAGGTCATTTTTACATTTCATATGCTGTTGCGGCTACATCTTTGAAACACAAAATAAAAACTCCCGACAAGCTGCCCTAAAATAATCCTTGTCGTTCCATACATTCATGCCCCTTTATACATTTGAACAAAAGGCCTTCCATCTGAATTGGGTTTCAAAATACTTCAAAATAGGAGAGCTTCGTGCCGCCTCCCATTCTTCAGCTTCAGGTTTATTCTTGATCTCCTGCAGCACGCTCGGTACTTTGGGAGTTGGGGGCTAGCACACTTGTAGTGGACGGGACGAACCCACTCATCTAAACCAACACTGCTTATTAGGGATTTTAGGATATGAAGTGATCTTGCTATTTAGAACTAAATGATTTGCAATTCATATCGAATGTAACATTTTAAGCAGAAACAACATAACCAATTTTAACTTATCTTACCACGGTTGTGCTCCTTTCCTGTATAAAATAGATATAATACTTACCACCTGCACAAGACAATAGGCGAGCATGCAATCTATCTTATATGTGGTCATTGGTCATATCGACACCATGAAGGATGATTACGTAGCATTGCGATGCGCCCTACCAGTCCAGGTTGTGAGCCTAACTAGAGGTATTGCAATGCCTCGTGCCGAAGCACGATTACATAATTTCCTCCTAGGCCAATTCGGTCCGAGCGCCCCGTGTACCGTTTCGAGAAAAGCTTACCTTGTGCACAAGTCATCCATGACCATGCGAATGTATAAATAGTTTAATATGCACGAAGTAATTTGCATAGAGCGGACAATATTAAACAGCATAATCATTTCTACTCATACAAGAGTTCTTTTCCCGAAGCCGTACATTCTGATTTAGCGTCCCGTAGGCACCAAATTCTACGAGGCACAATATACCGCAACCAATGTTTCGTCATTTTGTTTTGCACATCATAAAATAATTCTCTCTATTTTCTAGAACCTATCATTTCTCTTTTTGATGTGAAACTTATAAATTCGGTGTAAATTGCTCTAAATTGATATAATTATTACAAGTTCTTGATCTTAGTGGCAAAGCACACATCCAGTTAGCATCATCGATTTGAACGTTGAACGTTAAGAATTTGTTGGCGGGAATGAGTAGACAAGAAGGGGCCGAACCACCCACCTAAAGAGATTGTGCCGAGAGTAGGAGATCGCTTTACGACGAAAAAGCGTCAGTCATACGAACTCCTGCAATGGCAAGAGCATTATGTTAGAATCCCTTCTTCAATCCTTCCTTCGAAATTCCCAAAGGCACATTCATAAATCGACGCGAAAGCACACTTATCAAACCCAAGCAGCAAATTATTCAGAAAACCAAGAAACCAATAAAACCAACAGCAGACCAGTTGCGTCGCTCTCCTTGGAGTTCGTTCGCCAAGACACAGTCCGCTGCATCTAGGTCTTATTCCAGCAGTTGTCGATCCATTAGTTGGAATGATAGTCATATCATTCTTCCAAATCGATTTTATTGATTCCATCGTATACCAAACTCATCGCTGAGTCAGACTAGCCATCTGTGTTTTCGACCATGTATGACTTGCCACGATCCTATTACATTGTGCTTCGCCCCAACGGAAGTGAGACACTACATAATATACCACTAAGAAAAAGTTTTATCCCGAAACTTAGGAAGGGTCTGACCTTCGTCGACGAAAAGTGAAGGGTATTTCTCCTTCATATCAGACTAGCCATCTATGTTCCCGACCATGTCGACTCCTCAATTAAATGGTTGCGCCAGGGCACGCGAACCAAGAACATCGATCTGCTTCGCAGGATCTTTTCTTTACGGTCCAAAATTTCCATGGGCTCCTCTGAGGATGATAGATCGGCGTGCAGCACCAACGGATCGTAGCTAACCATATTACTTGAGTCGTGCACGTACTTCCAAAATTGGGAGACGTGGAAGATGTTGTGTACGTACTTCCAAAGTTGGGAGACGTGGAAGACGTCGTACACTTCAGCCAGGGCAGGAGGTAGCGCAATCCGGTGAACAACTGTCGCCACTCTTTCAAGAATCTCGAATGGGCCTACGAATCTCGGGTTTAACTTGCCCTTAACTCTGAATCGCATAACGCCACGCATTGGCATCACCTTCAGAAATACATAGTCCCCGGCCAGAAACTCTAACGGTCGTCGATGAGTATCTGCATAGCTTTTCTGTCGACTCCGAGCAATACGGAGCCAATCTCGAATCATGCAGACCTTCTCAACGGCTTGTTCGGCTAGTTCTGGCCCGAGCACCTGTCGCTTCCTGACTTCATCCCAACAAATCGGAGATCGGTACTTCCTCTCGTAAATTGCCTCGTATGAAGCCATCTGGATGCTTGATTAATAGCTGTTGTTGTACGCATACTCCGCAAGCGACAAATGTGTGTCCCAACTAGTCTTCAGATCAATTGCACACAGACACAACATATCTTCGAGGATCTGATTTTTCTTTCTGTCTGGCCATCGGTTTATGGGTGGTACGAGGAGATGAAATTTAGCTTAGTGCCCTTTGCCGCCTGCAGACTCGTCCAGAAATGTGACAAGAATCGCCCATCTCTGTCCAAAATGATTGTGGCAGGTACCCCATGGAGTCGGACAATCTCATCGATATAAATCTGAGCTAACTGATTGACGCTCTAGGATACTTTGATAGCGATGAATTGAGCGAATTTGGTTAATCGATCAACAATGACACAAATCACATCATTTTCCCGTGGCGTCTTCGGAAGGCCCACGATAAAATTCATAGAGATGTCGTTCCACTTCCATACCGGAATATCGAAGTTCTGTATCTCCCTGCCTGGTCTTTGGTGCTCAGCCTTCACCTGTTGACAGGCCATAAATTGTGACAGAAAAGTTGCCACATCTTTCTTTATGTCGTGCCACCAAAAAGTCATGCGCAAGTCCTTGTACATCTTGCTGCTTCCAGGATGCAACGAGTACTTCGCATAGTGAGCCTCCGTCAGAATTTCTTTTCTAAGTTCGACATGGTATATCATGCATATTCTTCCCTTCATTCGCGTTATTCTGCCCTCGTCTACCATAAAGTCGGTCGCCTTCCCTGTCGAAATCAGCTCGTGTATCTTCTTCAAGAATGGGTCGCCCTCTGTGCGATCTTTATCTTGTTGTACAGGCTCGACTCAAGGTACAATTGGGCCAATTGTGCTCCTCTATATCGAATTCGGAGTTTGATGCCCATTTCTACCAAGTCTCGTTGTATGTCACGGTTGATAGCTAGACACCCTACGAACATTCTTTTCAGAGCATCTGCTACCATGTTTCCCTTACCCGGCGTGTACTCGTTAGTCAGATCATAGTCTTTGATAAGTTCAAGCCAACGCCACTGCCGTAAGTTCAAGTCTCGTTGGATAAAAATGCATTTGAGGCTTTTTTTATCCGTATAGATGCTGCAAGCCATACCATAAAGATAGTGCCACCATAGCTTCAACGCGCACACAATCACCGCTAGCTCAAGATCATGTATAGGATAATTCTTCTCGTGTTGCTTCAAGTATCTCGAAGAAAATGAAATCACCTTATCCCTTTGCATGAGCACGCACCCTAAGCCAGTTCTCGATGCATCGCTGAATATCTGAAACCCTTCTGGACCATCCGGAAGTGCGAGGATCGGGGATGAGACGAGCCGTTTCTTTAACTCCTGGAAGCTAGATTCACAGTCATCATTCCACTCGAATGCGACTCCCTTCTGGATGAGACGAGTCAAAGGCGATGCAATCTTGGCAAAGTCTTTCACAAATCTTAAGTATTAGCCTTCCAAGCCTAGAAAACTTCGGATGTCGCCTGCCGAGGTAGGCCGTTTCCACTCAACTATCGCTTCAATTTTCTTCGGGTCCACCGTGACGCCTTCAGCTGAAATAACGTGCCCAAGGAACGTCACACTTCTCATCCAGAAATCGTATTTGCTCAATTTGGCATAAAGTTGATGTTCATGCAGAGTCTGTAGCACCGTCATCAAATGCTCCATGTGCTCGTCCTTGCTTTTTGAGTATATGAGAATGTCGTCGATGAATATGACGACAAATTTGTCTATGAACGGTTGAAATACCCATTTTATCGGATCCATGAATGCGGCAGGCGCGTTTGTCAAACCGAACGGCATGACTAGGAATTCGTAGTGACCGTATCGAGTTCGAAAAGTGGACTTCGGCACATCCTCGGACTTGATCTTCAATTGATGGTAGCCTGAGTGAAGATCAATCTTGGAAAATACCGTTGCCTATTGCAACTGGTCAAACAAATCATCTATCCTCGGCAACGGGTACTTATTTCATACCATGGCTTTGTTAAGTTCTAGATAGTCGATGTACCGCCGCATCGATCCATCCTTATTCCTTACAAACAATACTGGAGCACCCAACGGGGAGATGCTAGGGCGAATATATCCGTGATCTAGCAACTCTTGTAGTTGTGCCTTCAGTTCCTTCAGCTTCGCTGGCGCCATTCAATAGAGTGCTTTGGATATCGGTAGAGTGTCCGGAAAGGTGTCAATGGTGAATTCTATCTCTCGATCCGACGGCATCCCTGGCAACTCGTCTGGGAACACATCAGAAAATTCTGCCACGACTACAGACTGTGCCGTGCCTGAAATCTTCGTTCTCGTGTCTCGAACTAATGCTAGGTACCTTTTGCAACCAGAATGCAACATGTGCCTTGCCAAAATCACCGATATCGCCATTGTCATCTTCAATGCGGCTCTGCATGCATAAGAGAACTCGGTTTCGTCAGGAAGACAGAAGATGACTCTCTTTCCTGCGCACTCAATGGTTGCGTGGCATGCACCCAACCAATCTATAGCGAGAATGATATCGTACTCTTTGATGTCGAGGACAATAACTTCCAAGGATAGATTCCTCCCACCGATGCAGATGTAACTATCCCTACAAATTTTAGTGACAGGCATATTGACTCCCGATAGAGTGCTAACGCTAATATTCATATCTAATAATTGCATGGGTAATTTATTTTTTTCTACAAAGTCAGCAGATATAAAACTATGCGTAGCACCCGAATCAAACAATAATCTAGCAGGCATATTTTTATAGAGTAATATACCTGTCACAACAGTGTCGGACGCGAACGCTTCATCCCGAGTTAGTACATAGACTCAGCCTTGTGCTTCTTGGCGATTTTGTGGGTTCACGGGCACTGAGTTTGTGCCATAGGGGGGAGGCACCCTATTCTGGTTTTGTACATTCTTTGGTGGATATGGGTTCACCCTCCCCATTCGACATTCTGCCGCCTTGTGGCCTAGCTAGCCACACTTGAAGCATCCCCCTTGGCAATCCATTGACAGATGTCCCATCTTGCCGCATCGGTGGCACCGTACTCTGGGATGAGGCCCTCGGTACTTGAACGTATTTTGGCGCTTTGGCACACTAGATCCTCCTGCGTCATGAGGATGCTTGTTGAAGTTGTTACGGATGCCTGAACCGTCCCTCTGCGAAGCTCAACCAAAGATCCACTCGCTATCAGTGGCAGCATTATAGGATTTTCGGTAGGTCGGACATCTTTGGTTCATAACGTTCCTACGAAGATCATCATTCAGGCCTTGTTGGAAGTACTCGCACCATGCTTCCTTATTCGGCAGTAAGGCCACGACGAACTTCGCAAGCTTTGTGAACTTCGCATTGTAATCATCAACTAACATATTTCTTTGCTTCAAGGACATGAATTCGTCTTCATTCTATCGACAAACGACATAGGGAATATACTGCTCGAGGAAGGCCTCCTTGAACATCTCACAACATATCTTGGTGTTGGGGTTGGCTTCGTGGAGCTCCTGTTTCTTTGCCTCCCACCAGTCGTAGGCCCTCAAGTTTTGCTGCATGGCTGCACACCCAACTCTCTTGGACCCTTTGATATTGAGGAGATTGAACAGGCCCTCAATCTTCGCTAGCCACCCTATGGTTTCGTCAGGCTCTGCTCGACTGTTAACATTAGGCGGGTTCATTTTCTTGAACTCTGTTGCCTTAAACAGGGAAGAAGAGGACAGTGGCTTCATCGTTACTGGTTGTACTTCTTCCTCTTCTCCTCCGGATGCCACCATCGTCAAATTCTATTGGGATGCCATAGTGCTCACGATCTGAGATAGTGCGTCCATCTATTTTTGTTGTACACTGAACTAAGCTTGGATCTGCACCTACAGCTCTTGTTGTTGTATCTGTGTCTGGCGCTGTTGGGTTTCAATGAGATGCATCAATCGCTCCATGGTAGATTCACTAGAAGGTGCCTCTTCAGTACTATCCGTGCTATTCAACGTGGCGTTGACAGCGGGGGCACCCGTTTTCTTTGTCATTCCTACAAAATTGAGCAAACCAGTTAGTATTCTCAAAATATCTACGGGCTTATCTGTATGGAACAATTATTTCATGCCGCATATGTTGAAAAGTATATTTTGAAAAATCGTAATAGCATCCAAAAGAAATTGTTTTTGAAGGTCCAAGGTGTGAACCGTGCTCTGATACCAACTTGTCACGCCCCGACTCGCCAAATCGATCGTCCTCGCCTTGACTCGAGATAAATCGATCCCACGAGTCGGGACATGATGCCGTACAAGACTATATTAGGCTTGTACAAGGCAAGAATGTGAGTTTGATTATTCTTTTGACACAACTAGTTGAAACTAAACATTGTAGAGAGTTAAAGATGCATAATAGGAAGAAATTTAGCTTTTCATTCATAAAACTTATAAAATATGTACAAGGTCATTTTTACACTTCATATGCCGTTGAGGCTACATCTTTGAAACATAAAAGAAAAACTCTCGACAAGCTACTATGAAATAATCCTTGTCGTTCTATATATTCGTGCCCCTTTATACATTTGAACAAAAGGCCTTCGATCTGAATTGGCTTCAAAATACTTCAAAATATGAGAGCTTCATGCCACCTCCCGTTCTTCCGCTTCAGGTCTAGTCTTGAGCTCCCGTAGCACGCTCGGCACCTGGAGGGTTGGGGTTAGCACACTTGCTAGTGGACGGGATGAATCCACTCGTCTAAACTGACACTGCTTATTAAGAACTTTAGCATATGAAGTGATCTTACTATTCAGAACTATATGATTTACAGTTTATATCGAAGGCAACATTTTAAGCTGTCACGACCCGCACCTGCTTTTTGGGCACGAGAGCATGAGCAAGCCAGCTACGTATCGAGCGGACTCCAGCCCGACTCGAGCACGTATAAGCTGTCCAGAGTAGGGTATCATGTCTAATCTAAACTATATCTCAATCCGCAAGAATCATATAAAGCAAGAATGAACAAGTATGGGTCGTGGTCTGCAGCCCACTAGCATATATATCCGATTAGACTCCAAGAATAATATGAGTCTATAAAGCTAAGCTGATAAGCAGGATATATCATAAAAGCACGATGATGATAGTAAATCAATAACACTAAAAAAATACCTGAATCATCCAGATGTAGTCAACTACCACATGCTCAGCAAACTAACTCCGTGCAATCAGCTACCTGAGGAGATTATCAGGTCTTCAGAGGACTAGCAAGATACATAAAACATGCCTACTAATATGACAGTAAATACCATGTAATAAGGATAAGAACACTGCAAGAAGAACATCTAAGGACGACGAGTCGTGTGGAAATGTAATACTAGGCTTGGATATCAATCAATCGATTAACCCCTATAGTTTGTAGTACAATGCAAGATACTCCCAATCTATAGTAGATTTTGACTGTAATACAATGCAAGATACTCCCAGTCAAGATTAGCCAATTCTAGTATCGATCTCCTCTCCAAAAGGATACAAAGTCAAGTAGACTCCTATAAATCGTAGTACAATGCAAGATACTCCCAATTTATAGTGTCGCAAGTCAAGTCAATCAATCAATCAATATATGCTATAGGTCGTAGTACAATGTAAGATAATCCCAATCTATGGCATGTCTTAAGTCAAGTCAATCAAGTGATATTAAGGTAGAATAATCGACTATAGGTCGTAGTACAATGTAAGATACTCCCAATCTATAGTATGTCTCAACTGTAGTACAATACAAGATACTTCCAGTCAAGATTAGTCAAGTCAAGAACAGATACAGAAACTGACAACTCAATCGCAAGGCAAGGTAACATGATAAGACCAATAATCTAGCAATGTCAAATACCCTATACGTGTACGTAATCTAGAACGAGTAAGACAATCAAGGACGAATCAATCACAATATAGAATCATGTGACAATATGAAAAGGTATACAATAAAGGAAAGGAAAACAATGTAAATACTGTATATGTTCGACAAGGTATACTTGCCTGGTGGTAGCACAAAAAGCCAACAATGAACCGTCAACCGGTACGTCATAAAGTCCAAAATCCACAAATGTCTCCGAAAGCTAAAACAGACATTGCCAACATTCTCAGAATAGTTAAATTAGCCAGAATTGCCTATCCTTAAGTCCAATTCTGGACACAGAGGCAAAACGATAATTTCGAGCAAAAATAATGTCCGCCGTTGGACCCGCTTGGCACCGAAAAGTGTGCCAGAGTCAATGATCTCTAAAGTCGTCAAACTATATATCAACAGGTCCAGTTTTCTGATACGAACCCAACCGTATGTCCAAAGTTGGATTCCGGCAGGCCGTGCACAAAATCGCTCGTTGAGTCGGACCGTGGGGCCCGTAAAACGGCAATCCGATCAACTATCTCAGAATCAGACCAAACTTGGCATACAGGACCAGAAAAATAATACGGTCCTGTTGGCGCAAGTTTTGTCTCGATCTGACGAATGTGCATAAAGTAATTAAAAAATTTGCACAGAGGCCGACACGGTGAATTTCGACGGATACGTATCAAATTCGTCGCGCACACTTGACCAATTCGAATTCCGTCAAAGCCCACACGTCTATGAAGCCGTTATGCACCTTTCGATGCCTTCGGTTCGCGACCACGTCGCCGATTTGGCGGGACGCACGTCGTATCGAAGGTTTTCTAATTTTCGGAAACTGTTTTCACAGTTTTTCCTCAATTTTTAAACTGATTTAATTTACTGGATACAAGACTACACATTAAACTAATAATGGGGTTTCCATCGTGGTTAGGTTGTCTAGAAGTTTGTTTAAATAGATTTCGAAAAATCGTCATGGATTATCGGATATTTGCCTTCCAATCTGCGTGTCTGGGTCGAATCTGTTCTGTTCTTTGGACAGGTTTTTTGCCATGTTTGGATCGATTTATCGAGAAACCTAGGTCTTTATCCTACAAACTATTGAAAGGAATTCAAAGTCGTATAGGTTGTGAGTATACCTGCGAAAGTGGCTCAAAAAATGGATGAATGTGCACGACAATACGTCGTCGCGAAACCGCCCACATGCTGCGGCTGCTCTGTTTCCACTGCTACTGTGCGCGCGCTCGGCCACGCGTCTGCCGGCGGCCGGCGGTGACCCAGGGTGGCGTCGCGGGCGTGGGGGTGCACCCAGGTGTTAGTGTGGCCGCGAGGGATCCTGCTTAGGGTTTCTACTCCTCGATCTCTCTCGTGTATATATACAATACGTAAATATACAGCCTATTCTGTTTGGCCGAGCGGGGTTGGGTTCCTATGGGTTCGGGTGTTGTTGCTGTTGGGAAGTGGTTGGGCCTGAGCTCGGGCTGGGCCCATAGGCCGTGGGCCTAGGCTGAGGGTGCTTTAGTTGGGGCTGGGATTACTCGGGCTGGGCTGGGTTAGCTTGGCTGGTTATTCTCTCTAGGATTTGTGCTATTTCCTTTTTCTCTTCTTTGTCTTCTTTTTCTACTTCCTTTATTCCACAAAGCATACATATAATATTTATATATATTTATATATATTCATACACATACACATAAAAATATATATTTATTCATACGTACACACACACACACACACGCACACACACACACACATATATATATATATATATAAAATATATATATATATATATTCATACACATACACACATATAATATTTCTCTATATTTCCATATATATATATATATATATATATATATATATATATATATATATATATATATATATTTATATATACATATATATATATATCCCATTAATATAATTTAAGTAGATATATTCCTCTGTATTTATGTGTACATATATATAAGTATAATGATATACACGCATATACCGTAGATATAAATACAAGCAATAAAATATTAAGTAATATCAATATTGAAATCCAATTCTTAATTCTTATATACCAAAATTCACATAAATAAAATATAGTGATATTATATATATATATAAAGCCTAATTTTTATATATTATAAATATACTTCTATATATATATACACACAAGTATATATATATAACTTAGATAAATCTCATAGAGTCCAAAATATTTGTTAAAGAAAATTATTTACTAAATTATCAATAAACATTATTTAATATCAAGAACTCATAATATATATATTTAACTACAATTTGTGGAAATCGTCTACTAGGTTACTGAATTAAAATACTACTACCCAATGCATGTCTACAAGAACATCTTGGGATGCACTACATGACTACCTGGGCTTGGGCTTGGTTTGGGTCCAGTCTGGTCCAATTTGGTACAACCGAGTCACTCAACGTCAAATAATATTAATAATAAATAATTAACTATTTATAATGGTCATGTCACAACTTGGCCTGGTTTTCTTAGTTAGGACGTCCCTATGGCTAGGTTTCCCCAGGCATGTCTAGTACACTAGTCAAGGCACACTACTACATCTCCCGTGCCACAATTTCTAGTCGTTTTGTGCTCCATAACTCCACAAAGACTTAAGTCTTCCATCGTAATTATTAACTAATTAATTATTTATAAAAAATTCAAGAACACCATTTAAATCAAAATAAAAATAAATAAAAAAATATTTTCAATAATTTCCGGGTAGGGGAGCCACAAATCTACCCACCTTAAAAATAATTTCGTCCTCGAAATTCTAATTCATAACTATTCCTTAAAAATCAAAGTCTACTATCACCTTATGCTCCTCAAATTTAATTCCTCCAAAAATATTTTATAACCTTCTTTAGCCGTTTTATAACTTCGAATAATTGAGGACTTCTACCCACCTTTGGTCACACTACTCCCTAAAATACGATCACTAAAATCTTATGGTCTTCTAACTAGTTGCTAACAATTCTACCGGCAGATATCTAGGCATATGGCAACTATAATCCTTAATATCTATAAACAACCAAAACCCAATAATCATGCAATATTATACTATAATTTAAGAATTTCTGGTGAATCCTAGAGAGCACGATCATTCGTCGCTCCGAAAAAATGAAGGGACGAGATTCAATGGTACGAAAAACAAGGAAGAATAATCGAGAGTAAATACGAAGTTTTAAGGGCGGTAGAGAAATTTCTAAGAGAATTTTCAAGACAGAGTGGATTGAGATTTCTAAGGTCTAGTCATAGTTGCAGGCTCGTACCAGTACAGTTACGTAACCGATACAATATGCTCTGACCTGCATGGGCCACCAAAAAACTTGTCACGACCCGCACCCATTTTTCGGGCGCGAGAGCGTGTGCAAGCCAGCTACGTATCGAGTGGACTCCAGCCCGACTCAAGTACGTATAAGCTGTCCAGAGTAGGGTATCATATCTAATCTAAACTATATCTCAATTCGCAAGAATCACATAAAGCAAGAATGAACAAGTATGGGTCGTGGTCTGCAGCCCACTAGCATATATGTCCGATTAGACTCCAAGAATAATATGAGTCTATAAAGCTAAGCTGATAAGCAGGATACATCATAAAATCATGGTGATGATAGTAAATCAATAACACTAAAAAAATACCTGAATCATGCGGATGTAGTCAACTACCACATGCTCAGCTAACTAACTCCGTGCAATCAGCTACCTGAAGAGATTATCAGGTCCTCAGTGGACTAGCAAGATATATAAAACATGCCTACTAATATGACAGTAAATACCATTTAAGAAGGATAAGAACACTGCAAGGAGAACATCTAATGACGACGAGTCGTGTGGAAATGTAATACTAGACTTGGATATCAATCAATCGATTAACCCCTATAGCTTGTAGTACAATGTAAGATACTTCCAATCTATAGTAGATTTTGACTGTAATACAATGCAAGATACTCCCAGTCAAGATTAGCCAATTCTAATATCGATCTCCTCTCCTAAAGGATACAAAGTCAAGTAGACTACTATAAATCGTAGTACAATGCAAGATACTCCCAATTTATAGTATCGCAAGTCAAGTCAATCAATCAATCAATTAATATATGCTATAGGTCGTAATACAATGTAAGATACTCCCAATCTATGGCATGTCTCAAGTCAAGTCAATCAAGTGATATCAAGGTAGAAGAATCGGCTATAGGTCGTAATACAATCTAAGATACTCCCAATCTATAGTATGTCTCAACTGTAGTACAATGCAAGATACTCCCAGTCAAGATTAGTCAAGTCAAGAACAGATACAAAAACTGACAACTCAATCGCAAGGCAAGGTAACCTGATAAGACCAATAATCTAGCAATGTCAAATACCCTATACGTGCACGTAATCTAGAACAAGTAAGGCAATCAAGGACGAATCAATCACAATATGGAATCATGTGACAATATGAAAAGGGATACAATAAATGAAAAAAAAATATAAATGCTGTATATGTTCGGCAAGATATACTTGCCTGGTGGTAGCACGAAAAGCCAACAATAAACCGTCAACCGGTACGTCATAAAGTCGAAAATCCACAAATGTCTCCGAAAGCTGAAACAGACATTGCCAACATTCTCAGAATAGTCAAATTAGCTAAGATTACCTGTCCTTAAGTCCAATTCTGGACATAGGGGTAAAACGGTAATTTCGGGCAAAAACGATGTCCATCGTTGGACCCACTTTGCACCAAAAAGCGTGCCAGAGTCAATGGTCTCTAAAGATGTCAAACTATATATCAGCAGGTCCAGTTTTCCGATACGAACCCAACCGTATGTCCAAAGTTGGATTCCGGCAGGCCGTGCACAAAATTGCTCGTTGAGTCGGACCGTGGGGCCCGCAAAACGTCGATCCGATCAACTGTCTCATAATCAGACCAAACTTGGCATACAGGACCAGAAAAACGATACGGTCCTGTTGGCACAAGTTTCATCTCGATCTGACGAACGTGCACAAAGTAATTAGAAAATTTGTACAGAGGCTGATACGGTGAATTTTGACGGATACGCATCAAATTTGTCGCGCACAAGCGACCAATTCGAATTCCGTCAAAGCCTACATATCCACGAAGCCGTTACGCACCTTTCGATGCCTTCGGTTCGCGACCACATCGCCCGGTTTGGCGGGACGCACGTCGTATCGAAGGTTTTCTAGATTTTCGAAAACTGTTTTCACAGTTTTTCCTCGATTTTTAAACTGATTTAATTTACTGGATACAAGACTACAAATTAAACTAATAATGGGGTTTCCATTGTGGTTAGGTTGTCTAGAAGTTTGTTCAAATAGATTTCAAAAAATCGTCATGGATTATCGGATATTTGCCTTCCAATCCGCGTGTCTGGGTCGAATCTGTTCTGTTCTTTGGACAGGTTTTTCGACATGTTTGGATCGATTTATCGAGCAACCTAGGTCTTTATCCTACAAACTATTGAAAGGAATTCAAAGTCGTATAGGTTGTGAGTATACCTGCGCAAGTGGCTCGAGAAACGGATGAATGTGCACGACGATACGTCGTCGCGGAACTAGCCCGCATGCTGCGGCTGCTCTGTTTCAACTACTACTGTGCGCGCGCTCGGCCACGTGTCTGTCGACGGCCGGCGGTGACCCAGGGCGGCGCCGCACGCGTGGGGGTACGCCCAGGTGTTAGGGTGGCGGCGAGGGATCCTGCTTAGGGTTTCTACTCCTCGATCTCTCTCGTGTATATATACAATTCGTAAATATACGGCCTGTTCTGTTTGGCCGAGCGGGGTTGGGTTCCTGTGGGTTCGGGTGTTGTTGCTGTTGGGAAGTGGTTGGGCCTAAGCTCGGGCTGGGCCAATAGGCCGTGGGCCTAGGCTGTGGGTGCTTTAGTTGGGGCTAGGATTACTCGGGCTGGGCTGGGTTAGCTTGGCTGGTTATTCCCTCTAGGATTTGTGCTATTTCCATTTTCTCTTCTTTGTCTATTTCTTTTTCTATTTCCTTTATTCCACAATGCATACATATAATATATATATATTTATATATATTCATACACATACACATAAAAATATATTTTTATTTATACGTACACACACACACACATATATATATATATATATATTTTATATATATATATATATATATATATATATATATATATATATATATATATATATATATATGTGTGTGTGTGTGTGTACGTATATATATTTTTTATATATAAAAAAAAAAATATATATATATATTTTATATATATATATATATATATATAATATATATATATATATATATATATATATATATATATATATATATATATATATATATATATATATATATATATAAAAAAAAAAAAAAATATATATATATATATATATATATTTTATATATATATATATATATATATATATATATATATATATATATATATATATATATATATATATATATATATATATATATATTTTTTAAATCAAAGCCGGTGGACGACTCCACCCGACCTTGACCCGGAAGCCGTGGCCACCGCCACCCAGCCACCTCCGTGGGAGGGAGGGCTCGAACCCGGCCCTCACCTCCGGTGCACGGTAGTGTTACCAGTACACCACGACTCGATGTGCATACATATATATATATATATATATATATATATATATATATATATATATATATATATATATATATATATATATATATATATATATATATATATATCCCATTAATACAATTTAAGTAGATATATTCCTATGTATATATGTGTACATATATATATGTATAATAATATACACGCATATACCGTAGATATAAATACAAGCAATACAATATTAAGCAATATCAATATTGAAATCCAATTCTTAATTCTTATATACCAAAATTCACATAAATAAAATACAGTGATATTATACATATATAAAGCCTAATTTTTATATATTATAAATATACTTCTATATATATATATATACACAAGTATATATATATAACTTAGATACATCTCATAGAGTCCAAAATATTTGTTAAAGAAAATTATTTACTAAATTATCAATAAACATTATTTAATATCAAGAACTCATAATATATATATTTAACTACAATTTGTGGAAATCGTCTACTAGGTTACTGAATTAAAATACTACAACCCAATGCATGTCTACAAGAACGTCTTGGGATGCACTACATGGCTACCTGGGCTTGGGCTTGGTTTGGGTCCAGTCTGGGCCAATTTGGTACAACCGGGTCACTCAACGTCAAATAATATTAATAATAAATAATTAACTATTTATAATGGTCATGTCACAACTTGGCCTGGTTTTCCTAGTTAGGACGTCCCTATGGCTAGGTTTCCCCGGGCATGGCTAGTACACTAGTCAAGGCACACTGCTAAATCTCCCGTGCCACAATTCCTAGTCGTTTTGTGCTCCATAACTCCACAAAGACTTAAGTCATCCATTGTAATAGTTAACTAATTAATTATTTATAAAAAATTCAAGAACACCATTTAAATCAAAATAAAAATAAATAAAAAATATTTTCAACAATTTTCGGGTAGGGTAGCTACATAAGCAGAAAATAACATAACAAATTTCAACTTATCTAACCACGGTCGAGCTCCTTTTCTGCATAAAACGGATATAATACTTTCCACCTGCACAAGACAATAGGTGAGCATACAATCTATCTTATATGTGGTCCTTGGTGATATCGACAACAAGAAGGACGATTATGTAGCATTGCGATGCGCCCTACCAGTCCAGGTTGTGAGCCTAACTGGAGGTCTTGCAATGCCTCGCGCCGAAGCATGATTACATAATTTCCTCCTAGGCCGATTCGGTCCCAGTGCCCCGGGTACCATTTCAAGGAAAGCTTACCTTGTGCACAAGTCATCCATGACCATGCGAATGTATGAATAGTTTAATATGTACGAAGTAATTTGCATAGTGCGAACATTATTAAACAGCATATTCGTTTCTATTCGTGCAAGAGTTCTTTTCCCGAAGCTGTACGTTCTGATTTAGCGTCCCGTAGACACCAAATTCTCCGAGGCACAATATACCGCAACCATTGTTTCGTCATTTTGTTTTGCAGATCATGAAATAATTCTATCTCTTTTTAAAACCTTATCATTTCTCTTTTTGATGTGAAACTTATAAATTTAGAGTAAATTGCTCTAAATTGATATATTTATCCCAAGTTCTTGATCTTAGTGGCAAAACATACATCCAGTTAGCATCATCGATTTGAACGTTGAACTTTAAGAATTTGTTGGCGGGAAGAAGTAGAATAGAAGGGACCGAACCACCCACCTAAAGAGATTGCACCGAGAGTAGGAGATCGCTTTGCGACGGTCAAGCATCAGTTACACGAACTCCTGTAATGGCACGAGCATCACGTTAGAATCCCTTCTTCAATCCTTCCTTCAAAATTTCCAAAGGAGCGTTCAAAAATTGATGCGAAACCACACTTATCAAACCCAAGCAGCAAATCATTCAGAAAGCCAAGAAACCGACAAAACCAACAAAAAACAACAGCAGACCAGTTGCCTCACTCTCCTTAGAGTTCATTCGCCAAGACACAGTCCGCTGCATCTAGGACTTATTCCAGCAGTAGCCGATCCATTAGTTGGAACGGAACTCATGTCATTCGTCCAAATCAATTTTATTGATGCCATAGTTTTTGTATACCAAACTCGTCGCTGAGTCAGACTAGCCATCTATGTTTTCGACCAAGTCTGACTTGCTACGAGCCTATTACATAGTGCTTTGCCCTAACGAAAGTGAGGCACTACAATAAATACTCTCTTCATGCATTCTTTGATGACTTACTCAGAAAAAAAGATGAATAAAGTTGAGAGGTCGCTCCCATTGGAGTCCAAGGAGTTCAGCGAGTTCAGTCATTAGGTGACAGCGAGCATCCAGAAGTTCTCGCTCGAACTTGCTGGTTCCTGGGAGCAGATCGCAGTAGGGCGAATCTTATTTTGAGCAATGGTGATCTTCATTACCCCAACAGAGTTGAATCTTTTTCTTTCTCTGTCTTCGAGACAGGGACTTCAAGATCGTCTTAAGAAGCAATTCTCGGAAGTTTCTCATATACAGAGTGTGTGACCAAATTCTTTTGGAGAATTACTCTGTTCACTCACTTTTTTCCATCTAAGATTTGTTTTGAGAACAACAATATCAAAGCAAGATCTAGATCCGATGGAGAACAATCATGCAAACCTTCTCGACACAAGTTTTAATAAACTTAAAAAGTTTGACGGGAAGCATTACAATGTCTGGAAGAGAAAGGTCAGCCTTAATCTTCAACTCGTGATCGTAGACTACGTGTTGATAGATCCTAAGCCTTTGATTCCGGAGGATGAAAATGCTCAGAGGGTTGCTAAGGCCACTACTCTACAATCCAAGTGGAGAAGAGATAACACCCTCTACAAGTTGCATATCTTGAACTCTATGGAGGACTCTCTGGCGGAGTCATACAGCAAGGCAGTCAATGCAAAGGACGTCTGAGAGTCTATAAAGAATCTCTACAAGGCATATGAAAACAGAAACAAGATTCACATGACCAAAAAGGTCTGGAGGATGCGATTTGAGGACGACAAGACGATGCTGCCTCAAGTCAAGGAGTTCCTCAAGTTACGTCAGAAACTAGCAGATGATGGTATGCCCTTGGTCGATGCCTTTATCTTCGGGTGTATTATCGTCGAGCTCCCACCTGGGTGGAGCAACTTTATCGTGGACATGCATCGCAAGAAGATGGAGGTAGATGTTAAGCGTCTCTTGTACTAGATTCATGCTGAAGACAAGTTGAGGGCTTAATTCAAAGTGGACACCTTATGCAGCTGATGGCCAAGGCTAACATGGTACAAGGAGGAAACTCTAAAGGGAAGCAAAAGGCTCCCTACCATAAGAAGAAAGATGTTCATCATCTGAAGGTGAAGTCGGCTCAGTTCAAGCCCAAGTCTAAAGATCATTGAACTTGTTTCAATTGTGGTAAGAAAGGCTACTAGAGGAAGGACTACAAGGAAAAACCAAAATAGAAAGACCAAGGTGAAGCTAACTTTGTTACTATGATTACGTAGGTTGAATCAACTGGTATTGATAAGGACTGGTGGATAGATACTGGAGCATCGTGCCATATTTGCTCAAAGGAGGAGTGGTTCACCACCTACATACATGTTTCTGAGAAGGTTAGGATGACGAACCAAACACAAACTGAAGTAATTAGTATCGGGATGGTGGTACTGCAAGTGACTTCGAGAAAGTTGCTGACGCTTTATATTGTGAAGCATGTACCTGCTATAGCCAAGAACCTGGTCTCAGGAAGTCTGCTCTGTAACGTAGGCTTAAGGATGGACATCAATGCTAGTCAGGTTGTTATTTCTTATAAAGGAATATACTTCGAAAAGGCCTTTTATACTGAAAGGATGTTCAAACTTCAACTTGTAACTCCAATGGAGATCATAAATGCAGTCTCTTCTTCTGGTTGTTCTTTTGAGTTGTGGCATAATAGACTAGCACATGTTCATTGTAAAAGAATAAACAAGATGTCTAGTCTAAGCCTTATCTCCAAATATGGGGGTAAGGAGTTGGAGAAGTATGAGGTCTGTGTGCAGACGAAGATTACTAGAAAACTGTTCAAGCAGGTAAATCGAAGTACAAATCTTCTGGAGCTGGTTCACTCAGATATCTGTGACTTCAAATAGTTCTCCAAAAAGGCCAAGATGAAGTATTTTATTAATTTTATCAACAATTTCTCAATATACACGTTCGTTTATCTGCTCAAGTCTAAGAATAAATCATTTGAGAAATTTAAGGACTTCAAGGCTGAAGCCGAGCGTCAAATCGGATAACAACTCAAGAGACTCAGAAGTGATAGAGGTGGAGAGTATAGGTGTCATGAATTTGTATCATTCTGTAGAGAACATGGAATTGTTAACGAGACGACTACTCCGTACTTACCTCAATCGAACGGTATTATAGAAAGGAAGAACAGAACGTTAATAGAGATGATGAACTCAATGCCCTTGACTAGGGGTCTTCAAAATTGCTTCAGGGTGAAGCTGTGCTTACGACTAATTTTATTCTGAATAGAGTGCCGTATGTAACTTCAGAAGTCACTCCTCGTGAACTCTGGTTCAAAGTCAGACCCAACTTAAATGTTATTCAAGTGTGGGGGTGTCTAGCGTATGTGAAGCTTCCAGATTTGAAGATTCAGAAGCTGGAAACACGGACTACGAAGACTATATTCCTGGATTATGCCAATAAGAGTGATGCTCGAAGGTTCCTTAATATTGAATCAGATCATATCATTGAATCTCGCGATGCAAAATTTTTTAATGATAAATTTTCAAGGCACAAGAATATTGTGCTCGTACATATTCCAGAGAATAATGTGGGTGCATAAGAAGTTGAAGCTCCTTACAAAGATGTAGAAGACTTAGTCCAAAAAGAAGTTGTTGTTGAGGAAACAACTGTTGAACCAGAACTTGCAGAACCTATGTCTAAGTGAGTAAGGAGGCATAAGGACTTTAGAGAGAATTTTGTCACCTATCATGTTGAAACAGATCCGCTTACCTATGATGAGGTGATGAAGACCAGAGACAGTCTTCTGGAATGAGGCTATTAATAATGAGTATGACTCGATAACATCTAATAACACGTGGGTGTTGGTCGATCTGCCTGAAGGAACAAAACCAATCGGATGTAAATGGATCTTCAAGAAGAAGATGAAAGCCGATGCACTACCAAAATATGTCAAATTAGCAACGAGATTAGCGATTCCAGTTAAAAATGTCGCTATGTTTTGTGTATTTAGCGACGTATAAAAATGATATCGCAGAACGTCACTATCAGCGACATTTAGCGACTAATAGCGACCGGAATTATGGTTTGGAAAGAACAAGTCGCAATTTAGTCGCAAAATATCGCTGATTTATTTTACTCGCCGACATTTTGTGACATTTAATCAAGTACGTCGCTATTCTATTAGTGAACAGCAACGTCTAGCGACGTCACTCTCAGACGTCGCTAAATACTTTTATATAGGGATCTGGGAACCCGATCGGTTTTATTTTATTTCACCCAAATTTTTGATCTCCCGCCTCGAGCCCTAAATCTCTCTCCCCCTCCCTCTCTCGTCTCCGGCGACCCCTCCCCCGGCGACTCCTCCCCTCCAACGAGGCCTCCCCCCGGCGACCCCTCCCTCCGGCGACCCCCTTCCCCCTCGTCCCCTGGCAGTGACCCCCCTCGCACCCTGGTGAGCTCGTCATCGCTCCTCCACCACCGACCCCCCTCTCCCCTGCTCCGCTCCGACGACCCCGACTTGACCCGCCCCATCCAGGTATACCTAACCCTAATCCTATCTCCCACTAACACGACACAGATGTACTGACACACGTACTGACTCGACACCGACACACTCACTGATACGACACCGACACATTCCCTCAATCTACCATGACATAAACACGGACACAGACACAAACATTCAAGCACTTAGACAAAGACACAGACACAGACATACAGACACATACATACGCACCCTAATACGCAGATATGGAAGAATATAACATGACACACAGACAAGTGGAAACACACGACACACAGACATGTGGACACACACGGCTTACAGACACGTTGACACTGCTATTGCTATCTTGATGTGAATACTTGATTCATATTTGGGGTTAGGGTGAGGGTTATCAAAATGACTTGGGGTTTTTACCTAGTAGTAACATAGTTAAGGTATTACCTACTCTAATGTATAGGTAAGGACTTACCTAGGATAGGTATTGTAAATCCTAATTTAGGTTAAGATATTAGGGATTACCTACTCTAGAGTGTATAGAGTATCCTAATACCTAGAGCGTATAGAGTATCCTAGTACCTTGAGTGTATAGAGTATCCTCTAGAAGTGTATAGAGTATCATAAGAAGTGTATAGAGTATCCTAGTACCTAGAATGTATAGAGTATCCTAGTACTTATAGAGTATCATCTAGAGTGGATAGAGTATCCTAGTACCTAGAGTGTATAGAGTATCCTAAGATATTGGCGATTACCTACTCTGAGAACCTTGCTAAGAAGTATCCTAGTACCTAGAGTGTATAGAGTATCATAGAAGTGTAGGTATGATTAGTACACTGTTTTGAGCCCTTCTCTAGAAATTAAATTTACTTATGCCAAGCCTTTTGGGCCTATCAGAGTTATAAATTTTTTTCAAAAATCTAGTATAACGCTAATTGCCTCAAAAGGCTTGCATAAGTAAGAGTGTATAGAGTGAGTATACTAGTAGTATATCGTAGTATCCTAGAGTTTATAGAGTGAGTATCCTTGAGTGTATAGAGTGAGCCTCCCTCCTTCCATTCTTCTCATTCGGGTCATTCAGCCGACTATTTTACATCATATATGATATCTACCAAAACCTCACCCTAGAGAAGTGTGAAAATATTAATATTAACCATGGTTCATAGTAACGATATCGATATCGAAATCACTATCTGTAATCACCACTTTTCTAAAATGAGGGTAATTTTGAACTTTTATAAAATTGATTATTTAATAATAGGTTTAAATCATGTTATTGATTTATTGGTGAATTTTGGTTATTTTAATATCATTAAATTAGTGTTTTGTGATTTTGTTCTATGGCTAGTGTAATCTTAGATCTGCTTAGCCTAGAGACTAACTATGACCATGAAGGCCTAACCCATGTGATTAGATTAGCTAATTACCACTTTTTAGGATAAAAATATTTTGGTCATTTTGTGACTTTTGAATTATTTAGGATTTTGATTAATTGGTGACTTTTAGATGATTTTAATAATATTTAAATTAATGTATTATGATTTTGGTTATTTTTTATATTTTTATATTTTGTTAATTTTTATATTTTAATATTGATTTTACGGGATTTGTTTAGTCGGGTTTGAGTTTCGTTTCGTTCTAACTTGTGTTAGTGACCCTGGTAGCTTAGACTCTAGACGGGACCCCAAGAATAGTTAGTCATGGCCCACAAACCCTACTAATTAAGTTAGTAAGTTTAGACTAATCCCACTTGTTAAATTGGTTAAGTTAGAGGCTTAAATTTAACCCTTTTGATCCCAAACTTGAACCTAACTTAAAATTAACCAAAATGACTAGTTGAGGCCTTATTGGGCTTTCCCCCAAGGCCCAAATAGGGTTTAATGGCAGCCACTATAGGTAGGTTAGCCTTCCTTCCTTTTATTTCATTTCATCTTGCCTCTTTTCCTTCACAAAGTGTTCTTCCCCAAATTAGAGAGCTTTCCTCTTTGATTTGATCTCCAAATCCTTACATCCCTCCACCAAAACTTCCATCCAACCTTCTCATACTACCAATGGAGGATGCTATCAAAGATTTGGAGTAAAGTGCAGGGAGGAGTATCCTTTTTGAAAGATCTTCGTGTCGGAGCCGTGTCCTTGGGAGTATCATTGGGATTCTACTCCCAATAGGTAAAACCAACCCTCTAAATTGATTTGCTATGCATATTAGTTAGTTTTGAATCCATAGGATCCATCCCCATGCATGTACCCCATTTAGATTCAAATTTGAGGCCATTTGGAGCTCTCTTGAGAATTTTAGATATGTGTCTTGTGTCCTACTTGATAGATCCCAAATTAGGACACCCCATGTGTATGTATGTATGCTAATGGTTTAAATAGATATTTAAATTCAGTTTTAGAATGGTTAGAGAGTGGATTGATCTTAGTTAGGATGGTTAGAATGAGTTTCATTTGGCTACCTCTATTGGTATCCAAGTATCTTGGCCTACATGTTTTTCTTTTGTCCAAAACAACTCAAATTCGTCATAATATTCATCCACGTTTTTAGTAGCCATAGCAACGTAGAAATGTCATAACTTTTAGCATAGAACTCCGATTAATCTCCCATTTTTTTTAAAAGAACCGTATCGAAGTTAGCTTTCCAAATATATATATTAATAGGTAAAATACATTCTAGAACTTTCTATAAAACTATTTGAGTGTCAGCTATCCGAAAGACGAATGCGTTTCGATATTTTTGCGATTCCGGGAGCTTCTGGACATGAAAATGCGATCCGTTTGAAATTTCGGAAAGCTAACACAAAGGGAGATGATATACTTTAATCCTACAATTTAGTGAAGGCCCAATTGGTACAGTATTAGTTTTAAGTAGAAGAGTGACTATACGACATAGGTATTTTGTGTAACCTATTAGCCAATGTAGTATAAATATTAAATGTATGTAGAGTATGTAATACATGATATGTCATATGAATGAAATGATATATATATATATGATATGTATCCTCTTTACATTAATGTATATATATGGTTGAATACAAGCATGTAGGAATACAATCAATGTAATGTATGTAAGCAATGCATAAATGCATGAATGAAAGAATGATATACAATGTATGCACGAAAGTATATAATGAATGCTAGATTTGAATGCAAGGTATACATGTAATGATAGATATGAATGCATAATGTATACATAATGTAATGCAATATATAATGATAGCATGTATGGTAATGTAGAATATATGATGCAAGTATGTATATGTCCACTTTTTTCTCTTTTTCTTACATTTTTCCTTCCCTTCCCTTTCCATTTCAGTTTTCCTCTTTTTTCCTCTTCTATTTTTAAATGTTATATACAATGTATATAATATAGATGCATGTAAGTATGTAATATACATGAATGACATGTATGTAATGAAAATAAGTATATGTATGCAACATAATAATATATGAATGAATATAATGCATGAACTGAAGTATACATGTATATGGGATATGAATGAATGATTTGCAAGTATCTATGTTTGCAGTAATAAATGTAATGAATATGCATGTATGTATTGTACCTATATTGTATATAGGCCGAGAGTGGTTTACCCTATATGACTTATTGGTTAGACTTGTAGTTTGACTAGAGTTGACCTAGTTTGACTAGAGTGTTGACAAGAGTTGATTTAGATTGACTTAGTTTGACCTTGTTTGACTTAGATTGACTTAGATTGACCTAGTGTGACTTATTTTGGCTTGGTGTGACTTAGTATGACTGAGTTTGACCTAGATTGTATAACATATACTAGAAATTATGCCATACACTGTTAAACCCTAATTAACTCATGATATCTCATCTTTAGGTCTGTGATTTCACTCTGAGCCAGATTATATAGTTGACATATTTCCATCGGATCTCAGGCGAGTACATTTTCTGATAGTATTTTTGTTTTATGATAACGTCTATGTTTCTTGTATTTAGAGTAGATGTCCTTGTTCTCTTGTCACATTGTTCACACGGATTGGCATTTGTCTGGATCCCGTCATGAGATGTTATTCCTTGTATTTCTTGATATACCCTGTGCAAGTTTTTTTGTGCATTATATAGACACGATTCCTGCGAAGGCTCGCTACCTCCTCGGAGAATCATTTGCCATGACATGTCATTACTGGATCCACTTTACTGGTCGGGGATGGGGATACCTAACATAGATATGTGATCATTTTTTCCCCTGTGATTCCTGTTCCTTGAGAGTGTTAGCCATATACTTCACTTATGACTAGCCAGGCCCTTTTTCTCCTGTGCAACCCAAGCCGATCACATGTTAAAACTAATACTAAACTCATATAGATATAGTTCCAGATTTTTATACATGATATATACTATTTTCTTGTTCTTACATTCAGTTACAGTCTTGATATGCCTTATCATGATTCATGTACACATTATTTTACCTTGTATATTCTCTCTATTTACTGCTATATTATTAATATCGTCCAACTAGAACTGTTATTTGAGATTTGTGTTCGTTCCATCCTGACTGGATATGTTGACAAAATTTTACAGATTATGGCGAGAACGAGTGTCCTACCTACTAGGGTCCTCATGACGTAGTTAGCCTAGACTTGGAGACCCTAGTTCAGCAGGGTTTAGCTCCCGCCGATGAGGCATTAGTGTAGCTTAGCTAGATTAGTTTAGTACTGGACTTTGTCTCCAGATTATATTTTGGTTTGTTATTATTTTAGTATTTGTATTAGAGATTGTTGACGCTAGACTTGTATTATTTATTTGTCGGATATTCTGGTTGATAATTTCATATCTTGTTGTCTTTATCTTTTGTTATCATCTATCTTTCTAAGAGTTTGTGATTAAGTATATTATATTGTCATTGCTTGTCCTCCATTCGGAGTTGACCATTCTCGACAGGTTTTAATATTATAACTGTTGTTAGATAGTAGACCTAGACAACGTTCTATGCCGTTTCTGCGGTGTAGGCTGGGACGTTGTCTCGCACTCGTGCCCTTACTCCGGGTGTGGGTCGTGACACCATCGGTATCATTTATGGTTGATAACATGAATCTCATGGCTTTCTCTAGCAGAGCAAAATGTAAAATCAAACGTGAAGCAGAGCTTCATATTCAAAATATCAGAAGTAAAAAAAATTCGATTGGACTACCACCAGTTGAAAACTTTTTACTTCTGATATTCTGAATATAAAGCTCTGCTTCACGTTCGGCTTTACATTTTGCTCTGCTAGTGGAAGCCATGAGATTCATGGTATCAACCGTAAATGATATCGATACCGATTCCGATACCGATACCGATACTGTGAACCTTGTTTAATATTAATATTTTCACACTTATCTAGGCTAAGGTTGAGGAAGATATCCTATGATGCAGAATAGGATGCTGAGAGAGTCGAATAAGAAGCAGGGAAGTAGAGGGGGATAAGAGAGGGGGGGTCAGAGAGGGGACCTTCTTGTTGAACATGTGACGACACTCATTTAATACTCATGTGTCTATGCATCCATTTGGAATATACTTGAATAATGTGTATCTATCTTTGCAGAATTATTATCAATTAATGGATATGAATTACTATCTGCGACATCGTTCGTAGATGTACAATCGTCATCCTGATAACATGTGCGGTGTGCGAGACATATTTATACAGGGGATAGAGCAGTTTCTGCAGTTCGCCAAGGCGTTCCCTTAGTACATGGACCGTACCAAAATTAAGTATCCATGTGTGAGATGTCGTAATATAAAATATCATCCAGAAGTGGACGTGACATATCATTTATACTCGAGAGGTTTCATGCCGAATTACTATCAGTGGACCTCACACGGAGAACTTGTGCTATTAGCATCGGAGCTGGAGCCTAATTTGTCTTATATGGATGTCTATGAACACGCTGGTTACAACGAAGGGTGGGTGAACATGATTTTTGACGATGTGGGGCCTAGTTTCGATCCGGACAATCATGATGCTGCTGAGGAGGCACCGAATGCCGATGCTACGAAGTTCATGGAGTTACTGGAAATGTAAGGACTCCTACGTATCCTGGTTGTGAGGATCATTCACCGTTGGAGGTGGTTAAAAGACTGCTGAGCATCAAGTTCAATTTTAACATGTCTCAAGAATACTACAACCAAATCATCGAGTTTATTATAGAGATCTTGTCGGAAGGTGCAAAGTTACCTACAGACTTCTACCAGTCTAAGAGGATGGTGAGATCTCTATGGATGGGATACGAAAAAATTGATGGATGTCACAACGGGTACATGTTGTACTGCAAAGATGACAAGGATGAAGATGCGTGCAAATTTTATGGTGATGATCGCTACAAGGCAATAAGTTCAAGTAGGACTCCCATTGCAAGAAAGCCTATCGACTCGATGCACTACTTGCCGTTGACGCCGCGGTTTGTAGAGGTTGTTTATGGTGAAGGATACTGCAGAAAACATGAGTTGGCACAGACAGGAACAGATCGAAGGAGTGTTAGATCACCCATCTGATGGAGAAGCATGGAAGCACTTTGATCGAGAGTATCCAGATTTTGCTTCGGATCCACGTAATGTCAGATTGGGTCTCTCCTCCGACGTTTTACCCCATTCAGACTTTCGGGGTCCCAGTATTCGTGTTGGCATGTGATCATCACTCCGTACAATCTACGACCTTGGATGTGCAAGAAGACTCCGTATATATTTCTCACCGTTATTATCCCGTGTCCGAACAATCCGAAGAGGAACATCGATGTGTATTTACAGCCATTGAGAGATGAGTTAAATTAGCTGTGGGAAGTAGGTGCCAATACCTATGATGTTTCTAGAAAGCAGAATTTTTAGATGAGGGCCGCACAGATGTGGACCATCAATGACTTTCTGGCCTATGAAATGTTATCTGGATGAAGCACTCATGGTCGTCTCTCATGTCCGTATTGCGTGGACCATACGAAGGTTTTTTATTTGAAGTACGGAGGAAAACCGTGCTTCTTCGATTGTCATCTACAGTTCCTGTCGAAGGACAATCCATTCCGGAGGAACAAGAATGCTTTTCGTGCCGACATTATAGAGAATCCCAATCCACCGCCAAGGTCGACCAGGGACACGATATGGAATAAGGTCAAGGATTTTCCAAGTGCAATCGAAGAGCCTACAAAGGGATACAAGTGTGATGAATTTGGCCGCACTCATAATTGGACGAAAAGAAGTATATTTTGGGACCTGCCATATTGGAGCACCAATCTGATCAAACATAACCTTGATGCCATGTATATTGAAAAGAATGTGTTTGACAACATAATTAATACTATGATGGACGTAAAAGGAAAGACGAAAGACAATCCCAAGGCCAGGTTGGACTTGGAAGATATATGCAGACGTCCTGCATTGAATTTGATAAAGGAAGGCAGTGGGAAGTATAAACAGCCTAAGGCAATTTTCTCACTAAACATGGAGGATAAAAGGAGACTTTGTAGGTAGATTTAGGGCCAAAAATTTCCTGATGGATACGTGTCGAATTTAAGAAGATGCGTCGACCCGAAGGAGAAGAAACTGACGGGTATGAAGAGCCACGACTGTCACGTATTTATGGAGAGGTTAATTTCGATCGCATTTCGGGAATTATTACCGCCGGTCGTTTGGGATCCGTTGATAGAGCTGAGCATATTCTTCAGGGATCTTTGTTCTACTAAGTTGCTTGTCAATCATCTAAAAAAGCAAAAGAAGGACATTACAGTAACACTGTACAAGCTTGAGAGGGTGTTTCCTCCTGGATTCTTCGACTCCATGGAGCATTTGCCAATTTATCTTTCCTATGGGGCACGTGTTGGTGGGTCCATCGGTTATCGATGGATGTACCCGTTTGAGCGGCATTTGAACCACCTAAAGATAAAGGTAAAAAATAATGCTCGGGTCGAGGGTTCTATTTGTGAAGTCTATGTTCTCGAGGAGATTACAAACTTCTGCTCGATGTATTTCAAGCCACATATTGCTACTAATAGAACAAGAGCTCTGAAAAATGACAATAGATATCTTGAATCTAATGATGCAATACTGAAAGTCTTTAATGCTTTCGGAAAGCCTTCGAGGAAAATGAAGAAAAGATATCTGAATGACGAGGAACTAAGGGCTACTCAGTAATATACATTACTCAACTGTGACGAGGATGGAGTGGAGAAGCTCAAGGGGTAAGTAACTAATACGTCCATGTTTACGTCATCTATGCATGTAATAGTATCCAATATTATTATTACACTAATTGGTCGATGTGTTTTTATTTTCAGCACATTTAATGATGAGGTGAGGTCGAGTAGACAGTACATAACGGATGAAGAACTGGAACAGGAAATCAGACATCATTTTCCTTCATGGTTGAGTGCATATGTAAGATGCTTAGTAATTACTTTTCGTATATGCACTTTCTACAGTAATTAACGGAATGCTAAATTTAATTTATTATCTTATGGTATTTAGGTCGATCGTCCGGATGTAATACTAGAGAATGAGTCTATTGGAACTCTAGCCAAGGGGCCCACTTATTTAGTCAAAATCTTGCCAAGCTATTGTGTGAATGGATTTAGGTTCAAGTCAACAAATACTCTGATCAGAGAGAACTTTCCTGATCTTGATTCGACCAAAAATAGTTGTTTGTGTATTCGATCTACAAACTATAAAGATGTCAATCTGGGCAATGATTTCTATGGCATCTTACAGGAGATTGTGGAGTTGACATATAACTACGACATAGAGCCGGCTAGGATCGTGTTGTTCAGGTGTGATTGGTTCGATTCGATCCAAGAACAAGGTTGGAAAATTAACAAGCATAGTCTTATGGATATTAACTACCGGAGTCGATATCAACGATACGAACCATTTGTCCTAGCAAGTCAGGCTCAACTAGTTTACTTTACTACTTATCCTAGACGGGAAACAACTAGGTTGGACTGGTGGGCAGTATGCAAGACTAAAGCCAGAAATATCTACGATGTTGACGAAATAGCTTATCAGGAGGACGAGCTACCTCTCATAACAAATACAGTTGACGTAGACACAACGGAAGTTTCATATTATACATCTAATCGTATAAAAGAGGTAGAAGTATCTGAAGAGAAAAAAGAAGTAGATGATAGCGAAGATGAGGAAGATGAGGACGCGGAGGACGAAGAAGATAAATTTTCAGAAGATGATTGAAAATAAAATAAAGTGTAAAATATGTTTAACCACTAATTAATCTTCATGCAACAATAAATCTTCCACATTACACGTCTAATACTGTCATTTTGTTTAATCACTAATTAATCTCTATGTTTCCATCAATTTATCCAGATGGCACCTACGACCTGAGCACGTCGCTTGAGAGAGGCACAGATGGCTACTGAGGAGGTAGTGGTACCTCCTGCTGCTGAGGAGGTAGTAATTTAAATCATTTATTTATTAACATTTAAATCATGATATGATTTTGGAGATTTTTTTATTATCATTTTAAAACTATTTAAAGCCATGAATTGAGATTTTGATGTGTTGCTAGTGAAACCCTAGAGACTGCTTTACCTAGAGCCTAACCATGTGATTAGGATGTTTTTAATGTCATTTTTGGCCTAAGGGTATTTTGGTCATTTGACCTTTTTGAATTATTTTGATACTTATTGCATTGGTGATTGTTAATTTTGACTTTTGATAGGAGTGATTTTGTGTTGGTTTTGTGTACGTATCGGACCCGTACCAGTTTTTATTTACAAGGTGTTTGATGTGCCTCAAAGTGATTTTTTTTTATTGCTAATTTTTTTGAGAAGTATTTGAATGGGATTGTTGATCTATATGTGTTTCCTGTGATTGCTTTGTTTTAATTTCGAGGACGAAACTTTTTTTAAGGTGGATAGATTTGTCACCTCCAGTTTTCAAAAACAGGGGTATTTTGGTCATTTTTGAATTTTCAACATTTTTGGAATTTTATAATTTTATTAAATATTTTATATGATTTGTTTAGTGTGGTTCGAGTTTCGTCTCGTTCCGACTTGAGATAGTGACTCGGGTAGCTTAGTCTCTAGAAGGGACCCAACTTAAGTTAGACATGGCCCACTTGTCTCACAAATTAGATTGGTTAGACTAGTCTATTTTTCCTTTATTAGATTAGTTGATTAGAGACCCAAACTAGATCCTTTTGACCCCAAACTTGAACCTATGCTAGACCCAACCAAATAGGACTAGAGAGGGGTATTCTTGACATTTCCTATTAGCCCTAAGAAGCCCTATTATGGCCAGCCACTAAAGGAGAGGGTTTAGTTTCATTCCTCTTTAGAAACTTGCCTCTTTTGAAGCTCTCAAGTGTTCTTCCCTCTTTTGGAGTTTTGCATTGATTTGATCCCCAAATCAAATCAATCCTTCACATATTCTTCCATCAATCCTCTCCTTATTGCCAATGAAGGTTGTTACCAAGGTTTGGGAGAGAAGCGCAAGGTAGAAGTGTCCATTTGAGGAGTTCTTCGTATCGGAGCCGAATCGGAGAGGGTTTCAATAGGATTCACTCCTAATAGGTATAAGCCTTTCCACTAAAACTTGTTTCCATGCACTTAAGGTAGTTTTGAATCCATAGAATGAACTCTCGTATTAGAACAACCATTAGAATTAAGTTAGAGGCTATTTGGAGTCCTCTAGTGTGTGTTACATGTAGCTTTGTGTCCTAATGGGTAGTTGTTGAAATAGGTCACCCCCACGTGTTTGGTTTATTGCATAATAGGATTATTGGTATACTATTGGACTGTTTTTACATATATTTATGTGTGTGTGTTGGTATTACGAGTGTGTGGGCGTGTGTTGTGAGTGGGGGTAAGAGAAGAGGATGTGTGTGAGTGTATATATGTATGTGTCTTGAGGAAAGAAAAGGAATGATATGTTGTTTGTGTGTGTTGAGAGTGATATGGAGAGTGGTATATAGAGTGTGTGTTTGTTATGGATTTTGGAGTTTGAGTTGAGGGATATAGAGAGTGATAAGAGAGTGATAGAGAGGAGTTTAGAGAGTGGAGAATAAATGGATAGAAGAGAGAGTGATAGAGAGGAGTTTAGAGAGAGTAGAGAGGAGAGGAGTGGAGTGAAGGGGGAGGAGCTGCTGCCCTTTTGGCAGCAGCAGGACAGTAATAAGCTGTTGTCCAAGTGACAGCAGCAGCAGCAGTATAAATTGAATGCAGCAGCAGTAGCAGGGCACTTGTTGCCCTGCTTGCAGTTACAGTGGGCAAATCAGCCCCCCCATTTCACATTCAATTTCAGTCCCATATCAGCCCATTTGAACCTCATTCCAGTCCCAAACATCAATTCAAAATCAGTCCATGTAAATTCAAATCAGTCCATACATTGCATCCAATCCAATACATATCAGTCCCCCATTTGATATATTCACAGTCCCACTATTTCATCCAAACATTCACTCCATATAAATCTATTTCATAATCAGTCTATTAGACACTACTACACCTTTCACTCCATGCACAACAAATTCATATAATTCAGTCCCATTTTGATTCATATTCACATCCCCATTCACAGTTTCCAATTCAGTCCATCCTCTAAATTTTAGTCCATACATCCATTTAATTCAGTCCTCTTCCCATACTCAATTCAGTCCTATATTTCAGTCCCTTAACCCTTGAGTGTTGTGTGTGAGAGTTAGTTAGAATGTTATATGGTATGTTAGTAGGGTAGAGGTTAAGGTATTTGATATAAGGTATTGAATGATAGAGACGAAGGTAAATGTTAGATGTGGTTAGTTGTTAGAGTGTATTAGCTAACTTGTTAGAGTTAGTATTAGTCTAGAGTTTAGAGTTAGAGTTGAGGTATCTCGTTGTCACGTCCCAGACCCGAAATACCGGAGGACGGGGACGGACTTGGCCAGCTACGTATTACGGGTAGAAGAAATACCGAATAATACGATCAATGCTGTAAACTAGACAGGGGGTAATACTATATACAAGTCTCGCTAGGGTCACATGACATCTATTGTCTCAATCAATGAATCAAGAAGCAGTAAATAAAGAGCATATATGATAAACCAGTAAGGCGTCCCAAACGCTCGGTCAAAATGTTCTTGAGATCTGGCTTTACAAAACATAGCCAGATGATATGATAAGGTATACACAATCGCTATCAGCTGCAGTCTGAATTAATTACAATTATGTAAAAGCAAGAGCTAGACAGTTCGACTAACAGGTCGGTGCCAAAACGGCAAAAGTAAAGTAAAGAACAAGACGAGTAGGGAGTCAAGGAACCCACTCGTGGCCTCCTACGGTCATCCTTCTAGTATTGACCATCTTGAGGGTAGAAGTAAGTTGAGTCCTCGGGAGCTGGCTCTAGATCTGGCCATGAAAAACCAAAGAGGTTAGACCTCCAATAGCAAGCACCACAAAGGAAGCATGACATGAAAGATTAAAACCAGTAATAAGAGTTAAGGATATAAATAAGATAAATAGATCTTTGCCTCTTACTAAGGTACGCCTAGCGTCTTGACACTCCGAACCAACTTCCCAACCAAACAAGGACAGAAGTTGGCCCGTCATGTCAGGACGTTCAGCTTACCTTAATAGTTGGCAAAGTAGGATACAACCCACAATCAAATCAGTTTAAACGGCCAGGCAATTATTACGGCTTACTACTAGTGAGCTCCAAGTTACCCTGGAACCATGCATTAGGGAATTTCTCAGTTCTTACTATAGACAAATAGGGCTGGTCGATCCAATAATCAGTTGCGCCATGTGGGAAAACGAGTCCCAGCGGGACGCTCGTCGATCGGGAAAAGTAAACCGGATACGACTCCCTGCCTGTGTGGTAGATATACAGTATCCGTGGGAACCAGCCGACGTGTCGGGACACTATTTATCCCAATGACGGCCGTCATGTAAGAACTCTGAAATCCATTCTCTCCATGCAGTAATTATTTTATTTAGCTTAGTTGGCCCTATGTTAATTGAAATCTCATGCCGTAGATCATGAGTATTTCGCATGAGTACTATCGTACAAAGTACGATGTGCGTAACTCCACAACGATGCCAGTGCGGTTAGGTTGTAGGTCCTGCATAGCGTAATGCAACAATCAAACCTATCCACGAAATAATCATGCCTTGACAGTAGGATACACGTGCTGCTTTTGTAATACGAAATTAATTATAAGTGCCATAGCACCTACTCAATATTATGTAAATTCATGTACATAATTATAAGTTGGAAATCAGCACGGGTATATTGTCAATGATCAGGATCAGCCAGTCGTTCTCAATGGTTCATACATGAACGTGTCCCATTTAGTTCAATAAGATGACTAGCCAGTCTCTTAGTTCCAGACGTAGGAACGCGTGATCAATATTAAGTCAGGATAACAATCATTGTCAATTCGTGACAAGGCATGGTAGTCAAAAGTCCTATATCAAGAATTGGAGAAAACTTGCATAAAATAGTTGATAACATATTCTTGAAGCCAAGGAAAAGATCTACAACTTTCATGTTGGAAGCTAGGAGAAATTCGGGCCAGAAAACAGTCAAAAAGAGCATCAAACAATCAAAATCAGCCAAAATCAGCCTCATACGGCCAGAAATGCTTATGCGGCTCAAAAATGCTTATGCGGCTCAAAAATGCTCATGCGGCCAGAAAATGCTCATGCGGCTAAAAAATGCTCATACGGTCAGGAAAGCTTATGCGGCTCAAAAATGCTCATGCGGCCAGAAATGCTTATGCGGCTCAAAAATGCTCATGCGGCCAGAAAAGCTTATGCGGCTCAAAAATGCTCATGCGGCCAGGAAAGCTTATGCGGCTCAAAAATGCTCATGCGGCCAGAAAAGCTCATGCGGCTCAAAAATGCGCATGTGGCTAGAAAAGCTCATGCGGCTCAAAAATGCTTATGCGGCCAGACACTATTTATCGTCCCTGCCAGAATCAGGACAGATGAACATATAAGTTTGACCAAAATTGTTTTGGCCATAACTTCCTCAAATCAAGTCGAAATCTAACTTTTCAAAAGTCAAAATTGGGTAGAATTGAATTCTCTACAACATAGAGCAATCAAAACATAGAAATGATAAAGTTTGATAGATCAAAACCTAAGAAAACCGAAAAGGAGAAAAACTTAGATCTACACAAAACTAACCATAGAAAACAAAAACTACAAGACCTAAACATGTAGAGAAGGAAGAGACAAACACAATGGACTAAAAATAAATAAGGATGCATGAAATCCTCCATGATGTGCAAGATGTACTTGCCTCTCACAAGTAGGTTAGGGTTTGGTGGAGGAGTAAATGTGAATGAATGAGAGAGAGAATGAAAGAAGAAGTTTTATATCAAGGTCAAGTGCATCTCCACCATCCATCCTACTCCATCAAATCCTAGCCACCCATTTCTTTCCATGTTGAACCAAGCCAAACCAAGTTGGCTCACCATGAACCGAAATGAACCGAGAGCCAAGGAAAAGCAGAAAATAAAATACAGAAAAATAATCAGCATGAAATAAAAGGAATTAATTACTAAATAAATGCATGATAAATCCTGAATAAATACGGGCAAGCGGTATACGTATAAAAATACGCATTCCGGGAACGGGGAGTGACATCTCTACCCACCTTAGATAAATTCCGTCCTCGAAATTTCAAATCCAAGCAGTTTAGATATATCAGGGCCAGGCACAAGTAATACAGCGAGCAATCAATCACCCTATGATACCAATCAACCACTAATCTGTAACTATACTATCAATCCATGAAACCAAGCTACTAATCATACGGGGATATGCATGTGGAATCAAGACAATCAAGGCATATGGAAATGAAATATACCTTGTGAGTCAAACAAGTGCGGGTACCGCGATCGGATATCATCCTCCCGCTCCCACGTTCACTCTCCTAAGGAGTGATGGCCCCAAGCAACACGAACAAGGTTAATAGTTCAGTTCTTGAGTATCTTCTCCCTTCGGTCCAAAATAGACACAGGCTGCTCCTCATAAGACAGGTTGGTACCCACAACCAGCTCAGAATGATCGAAGATATGACTTGGGTCCGATACATACCTACGTAACTGAGATACGTAAAATACATCATGCACCTCTCTTAACGAAGGCGGAAGGGATAAACGATAGGCAACATCGCCTACCCTATCAAGGATAACAAATGGGCCCACGTATCGCGGACTCAACTTCCCGCAAACACCAAATCTAATGACTCCTCGGGTAGACGAAATCCGCAAGAACACGTGGTCCCCAACAGAAAATTCCAACGACCTGCGATGTTGGTTTGCCCAATGACGATGCCGATCCTGTGCAACTCGAAGTCGCTCTCTAATTCCCTTAACAACTTCAACTGTCTGAACAATCATCTCTAGTCCCAATATTTTCCTTTCCCCAATATCATCCCATGCCAACGACGATCTACACTTCTTACCGTACAGTGCCTCGAACGGAGCCATTTGAATACTGGCCTGGTAACTATTATTATATGAAAATTCTACTAAGTGCAGGTGACTCTCCCAGGATCCTCCAAAATCTAAAGTGCAGGCTCCTAACATATCTTCTAAACATATCTTCTAAGGTCTGAATGGTCCTTTCTGATTGTTCGTCCGTCTGCGGGTGGTAAGCCGTACTGAATCTTAACTTGGTACCTAGGCTCCGATGTAAACTCTTCCAAAAATGCAACATAAAACAGGTATCTCTATCTGACACAATACTGACAGGAACTCTATGTTGCATGACGATCTGCTATATGTACATCTCTGCTAGCTTTTCTGTAGTCTGCCCTACTCTGAAGGGAAGGAAATGTGCTACCTTTGTAAGTCGATCCACTATAACCCAGATGGCATCCTTACCACTAGGTGACCTCGGTAATCCAGTCACGATGTCCATTGTGATGTGCTTCCACTTCCATTCCGGGATAGGAAGTGGCTGTAATAATCCTGCTGGCCTCTACTGCTCTGCCTTCACTTGCAGACATATCAAGCAACGGGAGATGAATCTAGCTATCTCCCTCTTTATTCCGTTCCACCAGAAATGTTGTTTAATATCCCTGTACATTTTGGTACCTCCCGGGTGAATAGAATACTAAGAACTATGGGCCTCTGCCATAACCTCCAGTCTGATATCTCCACTAGGCACACATAGACGCGATCCATACCAAGTGTTCCATCCTCATGAATTCTCATCTCCTTCCGGAGTCCTGGCTCACATTCTGTCCTGAGCTTCTGAAACCTTGGATCCTGTGTCTGAGCTGCCTTGATCCTGTCTACCAAGTCAGATTGAACTTGTAGACTAGCCAAGATCCCTACATCTCCAGGAAGTATAACCTCAATGCCCATCTCTCAAAGATCCTCTAAAATCTGCTTCTGTGATGTCAACATGAATGCACTACCCCTTCTACTGAGGGCATCCGCTACTACATTAGCCTTGCCTGAGTGATACTGAAGTTCTACTTCGTAATCCTTGATCAATTCCAACCATCTCCTCTGTCTCATATTCAGCTCCTTCTGAGTAAAAATATACTTTAAGCTCTTGTGGTCGGTGAATATATCTACTCTATCGTCGTACAGGTAATGCCTCCAAAGCTTCAAGGAAAATACTACGGCCGCCAACTCTAAATCATGAGTCGGATAATTCTTCTCGTGGTCCCAAAGTTGTCTAGATGCATATGCTATCACCTTCCCATGTTGCATGAGAACACATCCAAGTCCCTTACCTGACGCATCACAATATACAGTAAAACCTCCGGGTCCAACGGGCAATGTAAGTATGGGTGCCGAGATCAATTTCTGCTTCAAACTCTCAAAGGATGTCTGGCACTCTGCCGACCAGACAAATGGCACATCCTTGCGTGTCAAACGGGTCATGGGTGCTGAAATTTTTGCAAAATCTGACGCGAACCTTCGGTAATATCCTGCCAATCCCAAGAAACTTTGCATATCTGCTACTGTCTTAGGTACTGGCTAACCTTCTACGACCTCTACTTTCTTAGGATCCACTGATACTCCTGCCCCTGATATGATATGCCCCAGGAATGAAATTTGATCCGACCAAAACTCACATTTACTGAGCTTGGCGTACAACTAGTTTTCTCTCAAAACCTACAATACCTTCCTGAGGTGACCTTTATGCTCTTCTTCGCTGGCTGAGTAAACGAGAATGTCGTCGAGGAACACAACGACAAATTGATCCAAGTATGGCTTAAAAATACGGTTCATCAAATCCATAAATATTGCTGGAGCATTGGTCAATCCAAACGGCATAACTAAAAATTCGTAATGCCCGTACTTCGACCTGAATGCTGTCTTGGGAATATCCTCCTCCCGAACTCTAACTTGATGATATCCTGACCGAAGATCTATCTTGGAAAATACTCTGGCTCTACTCAACTGATCAAACAAGTCCTCGATCCTCGGTAGTGGGTACTTGTTCTTTACTGTTGTCGCATTGAGTTTCCTATAGTCAATGCACAATCGGGATGACCCATCCTTCTTCCCTACAAGTACCACTGGTGCTCCCCATGGTAATTCACTGTCCCGAATGAACTTCTTCGCCTTCAATTCTTCTATATGTTGGTACACCTTGGCCTGCTCTGAATCTGGCATTCTGTAATCTCGATCCGACATCGGTTCGATCCCTGGCACCAATTCTATACTGAACTCGACATCTCTCTTCGGGGGTAAACCTGGTAGTTCTTCCGGAAATACATCAAGAAACTCTTCCACTACCCTCGGAACTTGAACTCCTTCCAATACTGCTTCGACTCTGCCTGCCAACTGTTCTGTTCCCGGCTTGACCAAAGCGAAATGTCTCATGCCTGGAATATCAAAAGATACGCTCCCTCTATGGCAATCTATTGTAGCATGACTGTCTTTTAGCCAGTCCATGCCCAAGATAATATCAAAATTTCCTATAGAAAATTCTATCAACCTAGCGGGTAAGGAACTCCCGTACACTACGACTCTACATGCTGGAATAATCCTACTAACTCCTACAAGCCCATTACAGTGAGTATATTCAACCTCTCTAGCAATGCCTCAAATTCCAATCCTAGTCGTGTTACAAATCGTGTAGATATAAATGAATGTGATGCTCCTGAATTAAACAATGCTACTGTGGGAGATGAGGAGACGAGAATGTTACCTGCCACAACGTTCCCCGATGCCAATGCCTCCTCCAAGGACAGATTGAACGCCTGCCCTTGGCCTCTATGCTGATTTCCCTGCTGCGGCCCTACCTGGTGTTGCTGCTGGCCCTTGCCTCGATGATGCTGGGGTGGTCTCTGGTGTTGCTGCTGTATCGGCGGTCCCTGCTGCCGAAACATCTGAGCTTGTGTCAATAACGGGCGTTGAACCAACGGTTTTACTGCCACCGCTGGCCCTCGATACTGGCCTGCCCCTGGTGCTGGCAGGGCAGGAAATGGTTGCACTGGCCCTCCTGGCCTCGAACTCATGGGGCAAGTGGAAACCCGGTGATCCGGACTCCCACATACCAAGCATAACCCATTAAATACCCGACATATATTCTTAGTGTGTCCTGCCTTCCCACAATAAGTGCAACCCGCAGGTGGCTGCTGATTCTTCCTCTGCTGCTGTTGTTGTCTGGCTGGTGGTGCTGGCTCTCGCACCGCCACATCATGAATACAGACGCCAAGGGACGGTGCTGTCGATCGGGGTGCTGCTCCCCCTCCTCCTTCCATCTGGTTGTGAGACTCTTCTGGCCCCTAGCCCTAGTCGCCATCCTCTGGATAGTGATCTCATGCCTCCGGGCCGCCGTCAATACTTCATCAAAAGTCTGGTAGTTATGCCCCTCTATCAGTTACAAGAGTTCAAGATGAAACCCTTGTTGAAACCTCATGGCCCTCTGGCTCTTCGTGGCTACCATCTCCGGGGCAAACCTACTCAATCTGCAGAACTCCGCTGCATAAGCATCCACGGTCTTTCCAGCCTGCTTGAGGCTGATGAACTTCTGCTGTAGCTCGAATTGAGCTACCACTCCATAGTACTTGGTCTCGAATCTGGTAAAAAAATCATCCCATGCAATAGGACGCCTGGCACCTACTTCCTCTGATTTCCACCAATTACGGGCAACATCCTGCAGTAACAACTTTACTTAGTCCACTTGCTCCTCCGCTGGAACTTTAGCTGCCTTCAAAATGGCCTCAATATCCTTGAGCCACGCATCTGCTGTGATAGCATCTTCTGTACCTTTGAAACATCGGGGGTTGTACTTGCAGAATCGGGTCGACGCTCCTGAATCAGTCCTCACTCCTCTTTCTAATGCCGTCTGCAAGCCTTGATTAAGTAACACATTCTGCTCTTGTTGCTGGGTATGCATCTGTTGCTGGACCAACATCTAATGTTGCTGCGTGGCCATCATTCCTCTGATGATCTCTAGGAGGGCTGGTGTATCTACTGCCCCCGGAGTGGGCGAAATCATCGGTGAGATCAGAACCTCCGAATATTGCGGCCCAACGGCTAGCTCTACTATCACCTCTGCTTGGACGTGCTCTTGGGGAAGCACTGGCCCTTGCTGCTGACCAGCATGGTCCTGCTGCTCTAGTTGTTGCTGCCCTGACGCGGACGAGGAGCCCCTAATACAAGGGACAAAAGAACAATCAAACACCGGACATGAAAGATCAACGAAGTCAAGGGATACCGGGATGGCAAGATGGGATCGAGAGCAACGAATCATGAGATCAAAGGAAGAATCATGTGTGATTGAGACCTCCTATAAAATAAAAGCACCCCACAAGTCTGAAAATAGACCTGCATGGGCCACCACTAAAACCTCGTCATGCCCCAGACCCGAAATACCGAGGGACGGGGACGGACTTGGCCAGCTACGTATTACGGGTAGAAGAAATACCGAATAATACGATCAATACTGTAAACTAGACAAGGGGGTGCATACTATATACAAGTCTCGCTAGGGTCACATGACATCTATTGTCTCAATCAATAAATCTAGAAGCAGTAAATAAAGAGCATATATGATAAAGCAGTAAGGCGTCCCAAACGCTCGATCAAAATGTTCTTGAGATCTGGCTTTACAAAACATAGCCAGATGATATGATAAGGTATACACAATCGCTATCAGCTGCAGTCTGAATTAATTACAATTATGTAAAAGCAAGTGCTAGACAGTCCGACTAACAGGTCGGTGCCAAAACGGCAAAAGTAAAGTAAAAAACAAGACGAGTAGGGAGTCAAGGAACCCACTCGTGGCCTCCTGCGGTCATCCTTCTAGTATTGACCATCTTGAGGGTAGAAGTAAGTTGAGTCCTCGGGAGCTGGCTCTAGATCTGGCCATGCAAAACCAGAGAGGTTAGACCTCCAATAGCAAGCACCACAAAGGAAGCACGACATGAAAGATTAAAACCAGTAATAAGAGTTAAGGATATAAATAAGATAAATATATCTTTGCCTCTTACTAAGGTACGCCTAGCGTCTTGACACTCCGAACCAACTTCCCAACCAAACAAGGACAGAAGTTGGCTCGTCATGTCAGGACGTTCAGCTTACCTTAATAGTTGGCAAAGTAGGATACAACCCACAATCAAATCAGTTTAAGCGGCCAGGCAATTATTACGGCTTACTACTAGTGAGCTCTAAGTTACCCTGGAACCATGCATTAGGGAATTTCTCAGTTCTTACTATAGACAAATAAGGCTGGTCGATCCAATAATCAGTTGCGCCATGCGGGGAAACGAGTCCCAGCGGGACGCTCGTCGATCGGGAAAAGTAAAACGGATACCACTCCCTGTCCGTGTGGTAGATATGCAGTATCCGTGGAAACCAGCCGGCGTGTCGGGACACTATTTATCCCAAGGACGGCCGTCATGTAAGAACTCGGAAATGCATTCTCTCCATGCAGTAATTATTTTATTTAGCTTAGTTGGCCCTATGTTAATTAAAATCTCATGCCGTGGATCATGAGTATTTCACATGAGTACTTTCATACAAGGTACAATGTGCGTAACTCTACAATGATGCCAGTACGGTTAGGTTGTAGGTCCTGTATAGCGTAATGCAACAATCAAACCTATCTACGGAATAATCATGCCTTGACAGTAAGATACACGTGCTACTTTTGTAATATGAAATTAATTATAAGTGCCATAGCACCTACTCAATATTATGTAAATTCATGTACATAATTATAAATTGGAAATCAGCACAGGTACATTGTCAATGATCGGGATCAGCCAGTCGTTCTCAATGGTTCATACATGCACGTGTCCCATTTAGTTCAATATGACGACTAGCCAGTCTCTTAGTTCCAGACGTAGGAACGCATGATCAATATTAAGTCAGGATAATAATCATTGTCAATTCGTGACAAGGCATGGTAGTCAAAAGTCCTATATCAAGAATAGGAGAAAACTTGCATAAAATAGTTGGTAACATATTCTTGAAGCCAAGGAAAAGATCTACAACTTTCATGTTGGAAGCTAGGAGAAATTCGGGCCAGAAAACAGTCAAAAAGAGCATCAAACAATCAAAATCAGCCTCATGCGGCCAGAAAAGCTTATGCGGCTCAAAAATGCTTATGCGGCTCAAAAATGCTCATACGGCCAGAAAATGCTCATGCGGCTCAAAAATGCTCATGCGGCCAGGAAAGCTTATGTGGCTCAAAAATGCTCATACGGCCAGAAATGCTTATGCGGCTCAAAAATGCTCATGCGGCCAGAAAAGCTTATGCGGCTCAAAAATGCTCATGCGACTAGGAAAGCTTATGCGGCTCAAAAATGCTCATGCGGCCAGAAAAGCTCATGCGGCTCAAAAATGCTCATGCGGCCAGAAAAGCTCATGCGGCTCAAAAATGCTTATGCGGCCAGACACTATTCATCGTCCCTGCCAGAATCAGGACAGATGAACATAGAAGTTTGACCAAAATTGTTTTAGCCAGAACTTCCTCAAATCAAGTCGAAATCTAACTTTTCAAAAGCCAAAATTGGGTTGAATTGAATTCTCTACAACATAGAACAATCAAAACATGGAAATGATGAAGTTTGATAGATCAAAACCTAAGAAAACCAAAAAGGAGAAAAACTTAGATCTACACAAAACTAACCATAGAAAACTAAAACTACAAGACCTAAACATGTAGAGAAAGAAGAGACAAGCACAATGGACTAAAAATAAATGAGAATGCATGAAATCCTCCATGATGTGCAAAATGTACTTGTCTCTCACAAGTTGGTTAGGGTTTGGTGGAGGAGTAAATGTGAATGAATGAAGAGAGAGAATGAAAGAAGAAGTTTTATATCAAGGTCAAGTGCATCTCAACCATCCATCCTACTCCATCAAATCCTAGCCACCCATTCCTTTCCATATTGAACCAAGCCAAACCAAGTTGGCTCACCATAAACCAAAATGAACCGAGAGCCAAGGAAAAGCAGAAAATAAAATACAGAAAAATAATCAGCATGAAATAAAAGGAATTATTTACTAAATAAATGCATGATAAATTCTGAATAAATACGGGCAAGCGGTATACGTATAAACATACGTATTTCGGTAACGGGGAGTGACACTCGTGATACCAAGATGGTATCACAAGATAAATAGGATTTACCCTATTTCTAAGATAAGGTATTAGATACTTCAAGATATGAAGTTAGAGTATCAAGATACCATGGCATGGTATCGAGATACGAGGGCACGGTATTAGGATACCATGTTGAGGTGGAAAAGTGCCTAGAAACTAAGATAGAGGCTTGGTAGTGTACCTTGGTAAGGTAATGGGGTAAAGGTTAAGGTAATTACCTATAACTAAGGTATGAGTTTAACAGGTTAAGATATAGTTAGAAATTGTTTCCTTTGGTTGGTAATGGTCAGGATTAGTGCTCTTAGACTAGTTTTGACCTCGGTTGACCGTTTTGACCAAAAGTCAACCGAAGGTCAAACTTAGCCTAAAAGCGACTAGGACTTGAGCAAAGTTGACCCGTTGACCAAAAGTCAACTGTTAGTCAACATTAGACTAGTTTAACCTAGAGTTGACCAGTTGACCAAAGTCAACTGTAAGTCAACCTTGACCCAGATTGACCTAGTTTGACTTGGTTTGACTTGCTGTGACCTTATTTGTTCTAGTGTGACTCTGTGTGACCTAGTTTGGCTCAGTATGACCTAGTATGACCTAGTTTAGCCTGATGTGACATAGTTTGACCTAGTTTTGACTTAGACTTGCATATCATAACTTGATTAGCATTCCTTTCATTACTAAACCCTGTTTTGACTCATAGTATCTCATCTTTAGGTTTGTGATTACTCTGAGCATCTGTTCACCGTATCTGTTCAGGACCGCAGGTGAGTACATTAACTGATAGTTTTTATTGTCTTAATATCTGCTATATCCGATTCAGTTATAGTGTCTTACTTGATTCCTGACACGATGATTTCACGGACTAGTATACGTCGAATCCTGTCATGAGATCTTGTTCTTGGATTACTTGGTATATTGGTACATTGCTCGACTTGTTACCTGTACTTGTATAGACATTGACTTGGGAGTGGGCTGGCCCCCTGCTTTTGAGTCCCATATCATGACGTGTCATGTGCGGATCCATTATACTATTCGGGAATGGGGAGTTATTAGTGGTTGTGTGATCAAATCCCTACTTATTCTTCACACTCGTACCTGTTACTTATTCATAGCTATACCCTCGCCTCACGACGGGTAAAGCCTGACCCTACTTGTTCATAGCTTTCTATGGTGGCCGGCTTGATCTTGCTCTTTTGTATACATGTTCATAGCCGGTCAGATAGAACAGCCTGATCTAGACCTAAGTCGATCACATAACGTACTAATAATTCATGGCACCTTTTACATTTACTTTATTACATCATATATCCTTATTCTATTCTACATTCCTGTATCTATACCATGACATGATATCCAGTTTACATATGTTGTTTATATTTCCTGTCTTAATATTTCATCTTATTTTTCATTATGATTATCTCTTATAGAATTTGTTAATTCATATGGGATTTTATACTTGCTTATTTTTCTGACAGGATACTGTTAATATATTACAGATGATTTCGAGGCAGACTGCCCGACCTACTATGAGATCGGGGCAGATGGAGACTTAGGCCAGGACTGTGACCTGGCAGTTGAGCCACTAGACTTTGCACACCTGGACTAGTATAGCTTAGTTAGGATTGCCTGGACTGCAATCTAGCTAGTGCTTTCAGACTGTAATTTTTATATTATATTTTGAGTTTCTGTGATGTTGTTTATATCTCTAAGCTGTGTTGGAATCCTGAACTCATTTTCTGTTTTTACTTCTATTATATTTCCATTTCGTCCTATCTATCCTAGTTTGTCTTGTGATTGAGTTATGCCATATTATACCTCCGTACGGAGATGATAGGTACCCTTATATATTATTTAGTTGTAGTATTTATAGACGACCTACAGCGTTCTACCTCTGATTCTGCGGCATAGGATGGACGTACCAACATTCTCGTGCCCTTCCTCAGGGTGCGGGTCGTGACACGTTTTTGTGGTGGCCCACGCAGGTCGATGTGGCAATTAGCGCGATCTCGTAATGGTGCTCGACTTGGAGTACTAATTACAAGCATGCGACTAGGACATAGGATCTAGGATATGATAGGAGTTACTCAATCACATTTTAGAAAAATTCTGATCGTTTGATTACCATAACAACTCTTCTTGCATTTGAATTCAATTGTCCTTCCTTGATTTTCTTTATCATGTGCCATGTTGACCTCCTTGTTTTAATCTGTCTTCAGGATGACAGTGACTCGCTCTCAGGCAGTAGGACCTAGTGCTGGTCCAGAGAGGCCCGATCCGGTAGGACCTCCATCTCCGGCTGCGGGAGCTGTAGTTGAGGGAGCTGCCACCTCATTTTCTGCCCTTCAGGCGGAAATAGTAGCGACAGTTCCAGGAGGTCTTCAACCTCCAACTGCGGGACCGTCCATAGTCGTTCCTAAGACTCTTCTACCACCACCTTCGCTACCGACGAATGCATAATAGATGATGGCCCTTCTGCAGCAGATGATGTAGACCCAGAGGGCCCAGGCAGAGGCACAGCAGCATCAGGATGACGCATCCTACCGCCAGACAGAGGTGCTACGACAGAGTATGGAGAACTCCTACCAGCTGGCGATGGCAGCAGTTGAGAGGGTAGTCTCGGGTATAGTTTAGGGTGCCCCAGTACAGCAGCAGGGTTAGGGGAGGCCTGGCACATGTCTGAATTTTAGTAAGATGAACCCGAGGGACTTCAAGGGTACCGAGGGTATCCTGTATGCTGATGACTGATTGGAGGACGTCCCGAGGAGCCTGGAGTTCGCAGAGGTTTTGAGGGGACTATGGGTGACGTCTGCGGCTAGCCAGTTTTTTGACATCGCCTTGACATGGTTTCACACGGATCCTCGTGCATCGGTGAGGGGTTTGACATAGGAGAATTTCAGACGGCTCTTCAAGGAGAAGTTCTACCCCGACGTGGCTCTAACAACTCTAGAGGCTAGTTCGTCGGATTAGTGCAGGAGAACTCATCGGTGGACGAGTATGTAGCAGAGTTCTTCCGTTTGAGTAGGTTTGCACCAGATCTGATCCAGAATGAGGGGTATAAGGCCCGCAAGTTCAGAAGAGGCTTTATTCACATGGTTCGCACTCGTACTTCCGGGCGACACGATGCGACCTTTGAGCAGATACTGATACAGGCACAGATAGCTGAGGAGGACTTCGGCCTCAAGCCAAAGAGGGGCATTGACGTTCTTGGAGCGAGTTCTAGTGCGGGGTCGGCCAAGCGTCCTCACTTTTAGCAGAGGCAGTTTCAGCAGCAGCAGCCTTAGTTACAGCTTTAGTAGGCACCAGTACATGCCCACCTGCAGAAGGGTCAGGGCCAGAGACAGGCCATATAGTGTGCTTCCTGCGGGAAGCCGAGGCACACCCGGAAGGTTTGCAGGATGAAGCTTGGAGTTTGTTTATTCTGTGGAGCTTCAGATCACCAAATGAAGAACTGTGCTACTCGTACAGCTAGACAGGCAGGCTAGGACAGAGTACAGCAGGCTAGGGGAGGCCAGCAGGGGAGAGCTTTCGCCATGACAGTCGAGGACACACAGGCAGTAGCAGGGCAGATTACAGGTTCCAATCTTTCGATCTCATTCCCGCATTTGTCTCTTTATAACTGTCTTGAAATTCGATTCTATCTGTTCCTTATTAATTGATCAATTTTGTTCTGTTATTCTTGTGATATGATTTTGATTTTCCTCTGAGATAAGTCGTATGGTCTAGGTCGCCTCGATTATGGGATTTTAGAGTCTTTTATGGTCATGTTAGCAGGCATAGTGAGGACATATAGTCGGATTATGGACGTATTTCTCGGGTATGGGAATTTAATTTTTTGCGGCCAAGCATGCGGCAAAGTAAAAGTTTTAAATACCATGATTCTAGAGGTATGTACCTTAGTCGAGGACTCTGTGATTACCGTAGCCCTGCTCACTAGCATGACAAAGATTCCGAGTATCATAATTTTGGACAAACGCATATGATTCTCGAACTGCATGATTTTGAGACTATGATTGTGGGGTGTTTGACCTATAAGGAGCACTACCATCTTAATTTCGAGGAACTTGTAGCACCCAGTTTCTAAATTGAGGGTAATTTTGACTTTTGTAATTTAAATTATTTATTTATTAACGTTTAAATCATGATATAATTTTGGAGATTTTTTATTATCATTTTAAAACTATTTAAAGCCATGACTTGATATTTTGATGTGTTGCTAGTGAAACCCTAGATACTGCTTTACCTAGAGCCTAACCATGTGATTAGGATATTTTTAATGTCATTTCTGGCCTAAGGGTATTTTGGTCATTTGACCTCTTTGAATTATTTTGATATTTATTACATTGGTGATTGTTAATTTTAACTTTTGATAGGAGTGATTTTGTATTGGTTCTGTGTCCATATCAGACACGTATCAGTTTTTATTTACAAGGTCTTTGATGTGCCTCAAAGAGATTTTTTTATTGCTAATTTTTTTGAAAAGTATTTGAATGGGATTGTTGATCTATATGTGTTTCCTGTGATTGCTTTGTTTTAATTTCGAGGACGAAATTTTTTTTAAGGTGGATAGATTTGTCACCTGCAGTTTTCAAGGACAGGGGTATTTTGGTCATTTTTGAATTTTCAACATTTTTGGAATTTTATAATTTTATTAAATATTTTATATGATTTATTTAGTGTGGTTCGAGTTTCGTCTCGTTCCGACTTGAGATAGTGACTCGGGTAGCTTAGTCTCTAGAAGGGACCCAACTTAAGTTAGACATGGCCCACTTGGTTCACAAATTAGATTGGTTAGACTAGTCTATTTTCCCTTTGTTAGATTAGTTGATTAGAGACTCAAACTAGATCCTTTTGACCCCAAACTTGAACCTAGGCTAGACCCAACCAAATAGGACTAGAGAGGGGTATTCTTGACATTTCCTATTAGCCCTAAGAAGCCCTATTATGGTCGGCCACTAAAGGAGAGGGTTTAGTTTTATTCCTCTTTAGAAACTTGCCTCTTTTGAAGCTCTCAAGTGTTCTTCCCTCTTTTGGAGTTTTGCATTGATTTGATCCCCAAATCAAATCAATCCTTCACATATTCTTCCATCAATCCTCTCCTTATTGCCAAGGAAGGTTGCTACCAAGGTTTGGGAGAGAAGTGTAAGGTGGAAGTGTCCATTTGAGGAGTTCTTCGTATCAGAGCCGTATCAGAAAGGGTTTCATTAGGATTCACTCCTAATAGGTATAAGACTTTCCTCTAAAACTTGATTCCATGCATTTAAGGTAGTTTTGAATCCATAGAATGAACCCTCTTGTTAGAACAACCATTAGAATTAAGTTAGAGGCCATTTGGAGTCCTCTAGTGTGTGTTACATGTAGCTTTGTGTCCTAATGGGTAGTTGTTGAAATAGGACACCCCACGTGTTTGGTTTATTGCCTAATAGGATTATTGGTATATATACTATTGGACTATTTTTGCATATATTTATGTGTGTGTGTTGGTATTATTAGTGTATGGGTGTGTGTTGTGAGTGGGGGTAAGAGGAGAGGATGTGTGTGAGTGTATATATGTATGTGTGTCTTGAGGAGAGAAGAGGAATGATATGTTGTTTGTGTGTGTTGAGAGTGATATGGAGAGTGGTATGTAGAGTGTGTGTTTGTTGTGGATTTGGGAGTTTGAGTTGAGGGATATAGAGAGTGAGAAGAGAGTGATAGAGAGGAGTTTAGAGAGTGGAGAATAGATGGATAGAAGAGAGAGTGATAGAGAGGAGTTTAGAGAGAGTAGAGATGAGAGGAAGTGGAGTGAAGGGGGAGGAGCTGCTGCCTCTTGGCAGCAGCAGGACAGTAATAAGCTGCTGTCCAAGTGACAGCAGCAGCAGCAGTATAAATTGAATGCAGCAGCAGTAGCAGGGCACTTGTTGCCCTGCTTGTAGTTGCAGTGAGCAAATCAGCCCCTCCCACATTTCACATTCAATTTCAGTCCCATATCAGCCATTTGAACCTCATTCCAGTCCCAAACATCAATTCAAAATCAGTCCATGTAAATTCAAATTAGTCCATATATTGCATCCAATCCAATACATATTAGTCCCCCATTTGATATATTTACAGTCCATTTCATCCAAACATTCACTCCATATAAATCCATTTCATAATCAGTCTATCATACACTACTATACCTTTCGATCCATGCACAACAAATTCATATAATTCAGTCCCATTTTGATTCATATTCACATCCCCATTCACAGTTTCCAATTCAGTCCATCCTCTAAATTTCAGTCCTTGCATCCATGTAATTCAGTCCTCTTCCCATACTCAATTTAGTCCTATATTTCATTCCTTTAACCCTTGAGTGTTGTGTGTGAGAGTTAGTTAGAATGTTAGTAAGCAATGTTGAGATATGGTATGTTAGTAGGGTAGAGGTTAAGGTATTTGATATATGAGATAAGGTATTGAATGATAGAGAAGAAGGTAAATGTTAGATGTGGTTAGTTGTTAGAGTGTATTAGCTAACTTGTTAGAGTTTGTGTTAGTCTAGAGTTTAGAGTTAGAGTTGAGGTATCTCGTGATACCAAGATGGTATCACAAGGTAAATAGGATTTACCATATTTCTAAGATAAGGTATTAGATACTTCAAGATATGAAGTTAGAGTATCAAGATATCATGGCATGGTATCGAGATACGAGGGCAAAGTATTAGGATACCATGTTGTGGTAGAAAAGTGCCTAGAAACTAAGGTAGAGGCTTGGTAGTGAGTTACCTTGGTAAGGTAATGGGGTAAAGGTTAAGGTAATTATCTATAACTAAGGTATGAGTTTAACAGTTTAAGATATAGTTAGAAATTGTTTCCCTTGGTTGGTAATGGTCAGGATTAGTACTCTTAGACTAGTTTTGACCTCGGTTGACCGTTTTGACCAAAAGTCAACAAAAGTCAACCGAAGGTCAAACTTAGCCTAAAAGCGACTAGGACTTGACCATAGTTGACCCGTTGACCAAAAGTCAACTGTTAGTCAACATTAGACTAGTTTGATCTAGAGTTGACTAGAGTTGATAAGTTGACCAAAGTCGACTGTAAGTCAACCTTGACCCAGATTGACCTAGTTTGACTTTGTTTGACTTCCTGTGACCTTGTTTGTTCTAGTGTGACTCTGTGTGACCTAGTTTGGCTCAGTATGACCTAATATGACCTAGTTTAGCCTAATGTGACCTAGTTTGACATAGTTTTGACTTAGACTTGCATATCATAACTTGATTAGCATTCCTTTCATTACTAAACCCTGTTTTGACTCATAGTATCTCATCTTTAGGCCTGTGATTACTCTGAGCATCTGTTCACCGTATCAGCTCAGGACGCAGGCGAGTACATTTACTGAAAGTTTTCATTGTCTTGATATCTGCTATATCCGATTCAGTTGTAGTGTCTTACTTGATTCCTGACACGATGATTTTACGGACTAGTATACGTCGGATCCTGTCATGAGATGTTGTTCCTGGATTACTTGGTATATTGGTACATTGCTCGACTTGTTACTTGTACTTGTATAGACATTGACTTGGAAGTGGGCTGGCCCCCTGCTTTTGAGTCCCGTATCATGACGTGTCATGTCCGGATCCATTATACTATTCGGGGACGGGGAGTTATTAGTGGTTGTGTGATCAAATCTCTATTTGTTCTTCACACTCGTACCTGTTACTTATTCATAGCTATACTCTCGCCTCACGACGGATAAAGCCTGACCCTACTTGTTCATAGCTTTCTATGGTGGACGGCCTGATCCTGCTCTTTTGTACACCTGTTCATAGCCGGTCAGATGGAACAGCCTGATCTGGACCTAAGCCGATCACATAACGCACTAATAGTTCATGACACCTTTTATATTTACTTTATTACATTATATATCCTTGTTCTATTCTACATTCTTGTATCTATACCATGACATGATATCCAGTTTACATATCCTGTTTATATTTCCTGTCTTGATATTTCATCTTATTTTTTATTATGATTGTCTCTTATAGAATTTGTCAATTCATATGGAACTGCTGTTAGTGTTTTGTATTTGCTCATTTTCCTGACAGGATACCATTGATATATTACAGATGATTCTGAGGCAGATTGCCCGACCTACTATGGGGTCGGGGCAGATGGAGACTTAGGCCTGGTCTGTGACCTGGCAGTTGAGCCATTAGACTTTGCACACATGGACTAGTATAGCTTAGTTAGGTTTACGTGGACTGCAATACAGCTAGTGCTTTCAGACTGTAGTTTTTATATTATATTTTGAGTTTCTGTGATGTTGTTTATATCTCTGAGCTATATTGGAATCCTGAACCCATTTCCTGTTTTCACTTCTATCATATTTCCATTTCGTGCTATCTATCCTAGTTTGTCTTGTGATTGAGTTATGCCATATAATACCTCCGTGCGGAGATGACAGTACCCTTATATATTCTCTAGTTGTAGTATTTATAGACGACCTACAACGTTCAACCGCCGATTCTGCGGCGTAGGCTGGACGTACCCACATTCTCGTGCCCTTCCTCAGGGTGCGGGTCGTGACAGATAATTAGCAACGAATTTGTACATCGCAGATTAGCAACGCAATATCGATAAACGTCGCTACTTGTGAAAAAATATAGCGACGTGCTGCGTCGCAGACTTACGTCGCTATAGTGCCAAATAACGACGCTTCTCTAGTTAACGACCATGTTTTATGCAACATTGTCAAAAAGTCGCTAATTTTGTCACCGATTTATTTTAGCGACATATTTTTGATGTTTAGCGACGTCATCCGGCATCGCTAATGTGACATATTTTGGTAGTGATGGAACGGTTGACAAGTTCAAAGCTAGGCTGGTAGCCAAAGGATTTTTTAAGAAGCAGGGGATCAATTACTTTGACACATATGCTCCAGTAGTACGAATGACGAAAATCAGGATATTGATTTCTCTAAGTGCAATTTATAAGCTATTTATTTATCAGATGGATGTTAAAACCGCATTCCTGAACGGTGAGTTGACCAAAAAGATTTACATGCAACAGCCGGAAGGTTTGTCCTCAAGGGCCTTGAAGACAAAGTCTGTAAGTTAGTAAAATCATTATATGGTATGAAGTAATTGTTAGGGTTATATACTAAAAGCATCACTTTTGTAGTAACCTTATTTTCTTAAATTTTGAATAAGAATAAAATGGGCAAATACTTGTATATTGTATTTGTTGCAAGTGTTAATGTAAAGGTCTGATATTTTATATTGTAGATAATATGGTGTGTGGTGTCACACAGAAGATCATATTATCAGTTTTCTATAGAGTATATAAATAGTTCACAACCTAGATGGACTTGGACAATCTATTGGAAATATTTTAGTGTAATCTGGTATTAGTCTATCTTGACTATAGGTTTAAACTAGTACACTTTGTGTGTATTGAACAGGACCACTTGAGGTTGTTCTCTTTGTACTGACTACATAAGAGAACAAACACCTCTGTTATTATGGATGCTTGTGCTCTTAATCCGGATATAATAACGGATATGTATATGCAGTGTGCATTACTTTGATTCATAAAAGAGTGAGATTCATTATGGATCAACAACCTCTATGAATTGGGTAAAAATATTGTATGTATGATGGGCTGTTGATTATAAATGGAATCCATGTCCCGATACATCGGGTTGATGATGTTCTCTTAAGGAGCTCATAAGGATTGTTATGTAAACCCTGCAGGTGGATTATATCCGACATGACAAATAAAGTTGAGCGGTACTACTTAAGGATAAAAGATGTCGAATCAATATAGTTGTCAGTAACTTAATTTGATCGACAGACATACGATATCTTAACATGGGGAGCCAAACGAGCATATAATAAAAGGAGCCCATAAACATAATTTAGGATTAGGGAGGTAGTGCAACAATAGATCATTAGTGGACCGAGCTATTGTTAATGGGCCTGGATTGTGTGTTCGGGCTGAACACGGGATATCCAGATCCTTTAGGAGGCCTAACCCTAATTTCTCCTCATGGTCCCTGCCGTAGCCTATATATATCCTCTATTCTCTGGCCTCTAGATTACTGATCAGAAATCTAAAATTTTCTCTAAATTCGTGATTCACGTAAGGAGAGAAAGAGAGGGCTGCCAAGGAGAAGAAAAGGTTGGGAGATCGTCGCCCACACGACGTCCAACTCGAGGAAGGAATACGTGCAGAAGATCTTGGGGTCTCCGCTCGAGATTGCCAGGAATTACGTGTCTCCTTTCCGCCGCAGGTATAATTCGTGAACCCTAGTTTCCGCCTATGAAGGGTTAGAACACGTATTAGATCTGTTTAACTTTCTTTCGATCAATACGCACACCAAAGGAAGGGTCCTGGGAATCCCCAGTTCCATCAATTGGTATCAGAACCACTTTGGATCTACGTATTGATTGATACGTCCATGTTGTCCAATAAAACATGCACTGTGTAATAGTCGGTAGATGTAGATCTGTTCTAACTCGGTTTCACAGACATCTTAGATCCAACTATTATGGTCCAATGCATGTTTTTTGATTGTGTTGTTTAAACCACGGACATGTCATGGATGTTGTTGTTGCTGTGGATGTAATTAAAATCACGAGGGTTGATCGTGCTTATTATTTTAATTTTTCAATCTAGATTATGTGTGAACTCCTTCGGGAGGCATAGGATTGATGAAATTTTAATTATTTTTGATCAATCGTGATGGCGGTGGTGGCTGTTTCTGACGCCGAACGAGATGCTAGTTTTAAGCAGTCCAGAGGCAGACAGATGATTTTCGATGAAGAAATCGACAGCCAAAACCTTAAAAAAAACCAAGCCTACATTAATAATGGATAGATTTTGGATTCGGATAGTTGAGGACGGAGCAGCAAAGATGACCATAATAGTTGGATATTTTCTCTTATTTTTGTCATTTTGCTTTTTCTGATTATGCATGTTTATTATTTTGTGGTTGTTTTTTTTAAAAAACCAAGCCTACATTAATAATGGACAACATGGACATAATATCAACTAGTAGAAAAACCCTCATTGTTAAATAACTAAGTGGGAGAGGATTTTTATTTAGTATAAATCCTATGGTCTCCATTACTGGTTTGTAGGTGATGTAATTATACTTGCGTGTTGGCTTTAGTGCTTTCCTCCATATCGGATGAGTATAATTATGGATCACCAGTACAAACTTCCTTAAGGATAATTGTAGAAAGTTACCTAGTATGTGTTCACTTCTCCATCTGAAGGAACTCATTACAAGGTAATGGACTTAGTATTAAGTAATGGTATACACTTAGATACAAATAATGGTATCCTCCCCATTGGAGTCACTGCTATTATTTGTATGACCAGAGCAAGACCAGCATATTAATTTTATTTGTCATAAAGTTATATTAACATGATAGTAAAATTAATAAGAAAAATATACTTGAACAAAGTTGAATTTGTATACGTCCACACTATCGTGGCATGCTAAATTCATGGTGTTCAAGGTGTTGGTGAATTTCTTATTATTGTTTTGACGGAATCAATATTTAGTTAATTCAAAAAGTTTTTTTTGCCCTACATAATTTTATTTATGTGATTCTCAGGATTTCAAAAATGGGTTCTTTCAGCCCACTTATGGTGATTCTTAAAGAAAACAAACTTACTGGACCTAATTATATTGACTGGAAACGTAATTTGGACATTGTTCTGACTGCTGAGGACTACAAATATGTACTTGTTGTGGAATGCCCACCTAAGCCTGATGCTATCTCTGATGAAGAGGTCAAAGAGGCTTATAAGAAGTGGAAAAAGGCAGATGAGATGGCGTGGTGTTACATTCTGGCATCTATGTCAAATATACTACAACATCAGCATCAGGCCATGGCCACAGCTTATGACATGATGTATAACCTCAAGGAACTCTTCGGACATCAGAGTAGAACAGCTAGGCAGTTTGCTATGAAATGTTTGATGAATACAAAAATGGCTGAGGGTACACCAGTAAGGGATCATGTTTTCAAGATGATGGGTCATCTGAATGAGTTGGAGATCCTTGGAGCTGAAATCGATGGGAAATCCCAGGTCGATATCATTCTCGGGACTCTGCCTAAAAGTTTTGACAATTTCTGCCTTAATTACAACATGAAGAAAAGTTTTTATAGTTTGGCAGAACTTACAAAAGAGCTACAGGATGCTAAATCTCTCTTTAGGCAGAGTGGTCATGTTTTTGTTTCTAAAAAGGCTTCTACTTCTAAGCCAAAAGGCGGTAAGAAGAAAAATAACATTCAGAAACAGGCAAACTCAGCAAAGAAGGGCATGGGACCTCAAGGTGCGGTGAAAAAGCCGAAAGAAAAATGTTTCAAGTGCAAAGGGTCAAGACATTGGAAGACTGATTGTCCACTTCTCAAACAAGGAAACAAATAAGGTATATCTCATTTACTAGTAGTTTAAACATGTTTAGCGGTGTTATCTACCGGCACCTGGTGTGCAGATACAGGAGCCACTAATCATGTCTGTAATACATTACAGGGGATCCAGGAAACCAGACGGCTCAGTGATAGAGAGATATGCTTGTTCATGGGTGATGCTACAAAAGTATCGGTCGTTGCATTAGGAGATGTTACTTTATCTTTTGGTAGAAATAAGTCTTTGACATTGAGAGATTGTCTTTATGCACCTTCACTTAGAAGGAATTTAGTTTCTGTTTCTATGTTAGTTAAGGATGGATATTCAGTTTATTTTAATGACAATATTGTTATTAGAAAGAATAAACATTTTATCTGTTCTGGTGCATTGGTTGATAATTTGTATGTCATTAATCCTATTTCGCCCACAATACAACTTATGGAAATGAATAATATGTCATATAACTTAAATAAGAGAAAAGAACCTTCTTGTATGAACCAAACATATCTTTAGCACTTGCGATTGGGGCATATTTACCTAAGAAGGATTTAAAGACTGGTTGAATATGGACCTTTGAGTTCATTAGAAGTGGAGGTACTATTAGCCTGTGAATCCTGCTAGGAAGGTAAAATGACCAAAAGGCCTTTTACGGCAATGGGGTATAGGGCCAAAGATGTGTTGGAATTGGTTCATTCTGATTTGTGTGGACCCATGACTATCCAAGCTAGAGGTGGCTTTGAATATTTTGTCACATTTATTGACGATTATTCAAGGTATGGATACATTTATTTGATGCGCCGTAAGTCTGAGTGCTTTGAGAAATTCAAAGAGTACAAGGCTGAAACAGAGAAACATCATGGAAAATGTATCAAGTCATTACGATCAGATCGTGGTGGCGAGTGCCTCTTTGGAGAGTTTAGGGATTATTTATCAGAGGCTGGGATTGCATCCCAATTGACTGCACCTGGAACGCCCCAACAGAATGGTGTAGCCGAAAGAAGGAATAGAACTCTTATGGGGATGGTTAGATCAATGATGAGTTATTCGGATTTGCCATATTCCTTTTGGGGATATGCCTTAGAGACTGCAGCTTATATTTTGAACTTGGTTCCTTCTAAGTCAGTACCTCTTACTCCCACAGAGCTGTGGATTGGGCGTAAGCCTAGTCTGAAACATGTTCGCATTTGGGGTAGTCCAGCACATGTGCTGAATGGGAAAGCAGATAAGTTGGAATCTCGTACAGAAGTACGCTTGTTTGTAGGCTATCCAAGAGGAACGAAAGGAGGTTTATTTTATAGTCCTAAGGATCCGAAGGTCATTGTTAGCACCAATGCCCACTTCTTAGAGGAAGACTATGTGATGAACCATAAACCCACAAGTAGAGTTGTTCTAGAAGAACTGAGACGTGAGACACCAAGTACTTCAGTACCAACAGTACAAGAGGATGAACCATAAATAACTGCACAACGTGTCACAAATGTTACACCACAACCGATAGTGCCTCGTCGTAGTGGAAGGGTTGTGATACAACCTGATAGATATATGTTCTTGGAAGGGTCGTCAGACTTCGTCCCTGAGGAACAAAATTATGATCCCTGTACCTACAATGAAGCACTCCAAGATAAAGATGCAGAGTCTTGGCTAAAAGTAATGATATCTGAAATATAGATTCTAATCAGGTCTGGAAGCTTGTAGAACCACCCTTTGGTGTAAAAGCCATTGGATGCAAGTGGGTCTATAAGAGAAAAAGAGGATCAGACGGTAAGGTTGAAACCTTTAAAGCTCGGCTTGTAGCAAAAGGTTTTACTCAAAGAGAGGGTATCGATTATGAGGAAACCTTTTCTCCTGTAGCCATGCTTAAGTCTATTCGGATTCTTTTATCTATTGCAGCTCATCTCGATTATGAGATTTGGCAAATGGATGTCAAGACAGCTTTCCTTAATGGAAGTCTTGAGGAAGACATCTATATGAAGCAACCAGACGGGTTCATTGAAAAGGGCCAGGAGCAACTTGTTTGTAAGCTCAAGAAGTCCATTTATGGACTTAAGCAAGCTTCCAGATCTTGGAACATATGTTTTGATCAGGTGATAAAATCCTATGGATTTGATCAATGTCAGGATGAATCATGTGTATACAGAAAGTGTAATGGAAACGTGGTGGTGTTCCTAGTACTTTATGTGGATGACATCTTGCTCATTGGAAACAATGTGAAGGTATTATCTGATGTAAGGATATGGTTATCCAAATAGTTTGATATGAAGGACTTGGGAGAAGTAGGTCACATCCTTGGGATCAAAGTTCTACGAGATCGCAAGAAAAGGATGTTGGGCTTATCCCAAGCTTCATATATCGATACTGTACTAACTCGTTTTAGTATGCAAAATTCTAAGAAAGGTTTCTTACCTTTTAGACATGGAATTGCTCTATCAAAGGAGCAGTGTCCGAAGACACCTAAAGAGATAGAGAACATGAAGGCAGTTCCTTATGCTTCAGCGGTAGGAAGCTTAATGTATGCAATACTATGTATGAGACCAGACATCTGCTTTGCCGTAGGCATGGTCAGCAGATATCAGTCTAACCCAGGACAAGAGCACTGGACTGCCGTAAAGCATATTTTGAAGTACCTGAAAAGGACTAAAGAGTATGTGCTAGTTTACCAGGCAGATAGTTTACTTCCTTTGGGGTATACAGACTCAAATTTTCAGTCAGATAGGGATTCCAGGAAATCTAACTCAGGTTATGTGTTTACTTTGGGAGGTGGAGCCATTGTGTGGAGGAGTATCAAGCAAAAATGTATTGCTGATTCCACCATGGAAGCCGAGTATGTGGCACCCTCTGAGGCAGCCAAAGAAGCAGTTTGGCTCAGAAACTTTCTGTTGGACTTGGATGTGGTACCTAGTTTGCCTAAGTCTATTACACTTTATTGTGATAATAGTGGTGCAGTTGCAAACTCGAAGGAACCACGAGCCCATAAGACAGGCAAACACATTGAGTAAAAGTACCACCTGATACGAGATTTCGTAAAAAAAGGAAAAGTTGCTGTGATCAAGATAGCATCAGCCTACAACCTAGCTGATCCCTTTACAAAGAGCTTATCAGCTAAGGCTTTTGATAGTCATGTTGAGGGAATGGAAGTCAGATGTGTAGCAGCATAGCTTTAAGTATAAGTGGGAGATTTGTAACAATATACTAAAAAGTAATGCTTTGAGTATAAGTGGGAGATTGTTAGGCTTATATACTAAAAGCATCACTTTTGTAGTAACCTTATTTCCTTAAATTTTGAATGAGAATCATATGGGCAAATGTTTGTATATTGTATTTATTGCAAGTGTTAATACAAATGTCTGATATTCTATATTGTAGATAATATGGTGTGTGGTGTCACACAAAAGATCATATTATCAGTTTCCTATGGAGTATATAGATAGTTCACAACCTAGATGGACTTGGACAATCTATTGGAAGGTTGTAGTGTAATCTGGTATTAGTCTATCTTGACTATAGGTTTACACTAGTACACTTTGTGTGTATTGAACAGGACCACTTTATGTGTATTGAACAGGACCACAAATTTTACGACCCGCACTCGCTGTAAGGGCACATGTGCGTAACAACACCCAGCCCTCACCGTAAAAACAACGTGGAATGCTGTAGGTTTTCTACTCAAACAACAGTTTATATATAATATCAAAACCTGTCGAGAATATGGTCAACTCCGAACGGAGGACAAGCAATGATAATATATGAGTGCTCAATCACAACTATAAGATGATAAAGTAAAGACTGAAAGATAAAGACAACAAGACGGTAAAATATAACCTGTCAAGTCCAAACACAAATAATATACAAGTCCAAATCTCTAATACAATCCAAAATGTAATACAGTCTCAAAAGTAACTGGAGACAAGGTCCAGTACAAAAGACCTACTCTAACTAAGCAATAGGTAAAGTCTCGTCAGACGGAGCTATGCCCTGCTGGACCAAGGTCTCCAAGTCTAAGCCCACTACGTCGTCCGGACCGTAGTAGGTACTGCAATCCCCCTCATCAGCATCTGTAATATTTTGTCAACATATCCAGTCAGGATGGAACGAGTACATATATCTTATAACAGATCTCAAGATAGAATAAAAGCTATAAAACTGTAAATAGAGCATATACAATAAAATCATGGAGTGTACATATATGTATCATGGCATGGTAAGCTGTAGAGCTAGAGCTAGAACAAGAAAGTAGAACTGAATCATGGTATCTACACAATCAAGGTAAGCCATATATCCAATGTGTGTGAGTAGCAGTTTTAACTTGTAATCGGCTTGGGTACCTGTCAAGAACTGGCCTGGCAAGTCATATGTGCGGTATATGACTCACACTGTTCAGGAATGCGGAATGGATCTGATCACAGGCATACGTTACTACTCCCCCTACCCCAACTGGTAGAATGGATCCAAACAGGACACGTCACTGCACGGGATTCTAATGAGAAGGTAGCGAACCTTCTCTAGAATCAGTGACCACATATTGCGCAAGAGCTATAAGGGAGCTTGCACAATACATCCCAACCTAAGAAGGAGAAACATCTATCGTCGAGATCTAGGAATACCAATCCGTGAGAACCATGTGTCAGGAATAAGCATATCTACACTAAGTACATGAATCATAACAGTTATCATAAATTGGAAAAAAGTTATCAGAGAATGTACTCGCCTGTAATATGATAAGATATGTCAACCGGATCCAATGCAGTATCTCGAGGACCTATGGAGAACAAGACGTATCAATACTATGTTTAGGAAGTAAAGTTAAATCAAATTAAATCCTATTAAGTCATTCTAGGTCAAGACAAGTCTAGTTAGGTCAACCTTGGTCATAGGAGAACATTGGAAGTCAATCCGAATCAAACTAGGTCGAAAGTTGACTTTCAGTTAACTTTTGGTCAACGGGTCAACTCTGGTCAACTTTAGGTCAACCCTAGGTCAATCCTAGGTCAATGGTGACTAACAGTTGACTTTTGGTCAACTGCTCAAGTTTAATGGAATTTGGGACTAAATTGGATAAAGTGTTGACCCATAGTTGACTTTTGGTCTAAAAAGTCAACCGTGGTCAACCGAGGTCAAGACTAGGTCTAGGCGACTATTTCTAATCATTATCAACCCTTACAACCCATATCCAAGTCCATCTTGGACTCCGAAACCCGTATCTTGGCCGTAGGCCAATATCCTATTTTACCCTTTTACAAAGGTAAATTCTAACCTAGGCAATTTCCAAGTTAGCCTACCTACGCTTGGTATTTTGACCCGTGCTCCCTAGGATAGTAGGATACTAGCCTATACATTCGTTACCTACCAAGATACCTAGGTAGAGTGGACATCTAGTCCATCTTACGGCCAATTGCCGATATCTTGAATATCTCAAGATACACAATGGTACGACGCGATACCGTCGTCCTAAAACCCTGATTTCAACTCGAGAGACTACCCGCAAAGTCTAATTTATATAATCTAGGTCTCCCCCAAGTTTCAACTCATTCTGACGCTCGGAGCTCCATTTCACCCTCTAACTCGATCTCCCCTAAATCGATTTCCCACTTTCCCTTCCGATTCTTCTTCTTCTAATTCCTCCTCTTCAAATTCTCCTTCTCTAATTCCTATTCTCCTAATTCTTCTCATTCTAATTCTTCTTCCTAACTTCTTCTTTACTTCTTCTAATTTTCTTCTTCTCTTCCTTACTTCTTCTAATTTTCTTCTTCTCTTCCTTACTTCTTCAAATTTCTTCTTCTCTTCCTTACTTCTTCTAATTCTTCTAACTATCTAACTATCTATTATCTAACTATCTATATATATATATACATTTTTATATATATATATATATATACATACATATTTGCATATGGGGGGGTTTAAAGGGGCTAAAATGGGGGCTATGGGGGCTATGGCAGCTGTGCCATAGCTGCTACCGCTGCTGCTCTTACTGCCAATGCTGCTGCTGCCCTGCTGTGCTATTGCTGCTGCTGCCCTGCTGTGCCATTGCTGCTGCCACTGCTTGTTCTGCAGCTGCTGCAGCTGTTCTCTTCTTCAACTTCTCTAATTCTTCTCTACCTCTTCCACTCTCTAATTCTATATATCTATATATATATATATATATATATATATATATATATATATATATTGAAAAATGGAAGGGGTTTGGGCTTGGATCCCCATCGAGGGAGTTTCCCCTCTCCTCGGCCTCGGCCGGCGGCAGGCCGCCCCTTGGCGCCGCCTCCCCCACCGAGCGCCTCCAACCCAACCCGTCTTTCGCGGCCCCCTCAGCTGGCCGAGCCTCCACTGGCCGTTTCCCCCGCAGTGCCCGTCGTGCGGCGGCTTCTCCCAGCCCCGCCCTCCTCCTCGGCGTAGACAACGGCCGCGACGACGCAGACCCCGTCGAGCCCGGCACCTCCGGCCATCTACGGCCCCCTCTCTCCTGGGGCCCCCGCCAGCCCCCTTCGCCGTCTCCTGCTCGGTGCGGCCTCCGCCAGTACAGGCGCCTCCCCTAGCACCCATTCCCGCTGTCGGTTCGCCTTCTGCCCCGGCCGCGGCCCTCCCTCCTCAACCCCCTCCGCCTCCCCTCTCGGTGTCCTCTGGCCTATCCGGACCTTCCCTCCCTGCTTCGCCGTCGCTGGCGGATCCAGCTCAAGAGGCCGCTCTTTCCGACGCGTCAGTGAGCCTCACCGGCACGTCCCCTCCTCCAGCGATCGATCCCGCTCTAGCGGCGGAGCTCCCATTGGCGGTGTCCGCCCAGGCAGTGCCTCCATCTCCGGAGCTCCCCGTGGCCCCCCCGGCCCCTCTCCCTCCCGTCGTCCAGCCTCCCTCCGTCGCGGCTGAGAGCCTCCTCCCCGTATTGGCTGGAGACCCCTCCGCCTCCGTCCCCTCTCCGTCTCCCCCCTGCGCTTTCTGGCAACACCCGGCCTACTCAGGGTGGGTCTGGATCCCCACCCATCCCCAGGTGGAGGCGGTCCTACTCGCTTTGGGAGCGAGTCGCTATCCCTAGCGCACTCGTCGCCTCCCTCCGAGGAGGCTAGCCTTCTCGGCTTCCCCGGCCGTGCAGGTGGCCCCTCTCTCCGGTCGTGCCGCCCCCCGCAGGGACTCCCTCCCTTCCGGCGTAGACTCCTCCGGTCTCGCCGTCGTGGCGCCCTCCTCGGCCAGCTACGGACGAGTGACGCCATCGCCGCCGGTTCCCCCTGCACTGTCGCCATCGCCTCCCCTGCTTTGGTCCCCTTCCCCGCCTGGATGAGTGGCGCCCCCTCCCCCCTTCCCGGCGTGAAGTCGCCCCCGTCTGGTCGTCGTGCCAGTTGGTGTGGACTCCGCCGCCTTCCCCCCTTGTCGGCCGCCCTGTACAGGCCCTCATCTTCCAATCCCTGTCGAGGTCCTCCCCCTCCTCCCCGCTCTCGGGGCTCGTCGTAGCCCTTCCCAGCGCGGATCCCCCGCCTAGGTGGCTCGCCGTGGCACTCCACGGAGCGGATCCCCCCGTCTCTGTGGCTCGCCGTGGCTCCGCGGCTCTCTCCGCCGAGTCGACGGGGACCCTCCCCAGGCGGACGCCCTTCCCCGGCGGGGTGGTCCTGGCCCGCGCCCGCCCCCGCCCCCTTGGGACTCGAGACCCTCCGCGACCCTTGTCCTCTCGGGCTCCGCCCCGCCCGCTCGGGTTCTGCGCCTGAGCGCGCCGGGTCTCGTGCGAGCAGCAGGCCTCTCGGGCCACGCGCGTTTCACCCACGTGACCGCCCCCCACGTGGGCTTCTCCCGCCTTGTTCTTTTTTTTTTCGTTTAGGTTTGAGTTTGAATTCGTATTTTGCTTCCAGGTCTCCTCGTGGGACCCGGTTTTGGTTTGGCGGGCAAGTGCCCCCTGTTCTGTTCTGTTGTGTTGGTTTTCGATTCAATAAAGTTTGCTTTTCTAAAAAAAAATAAAAAATAAAATATATATATATATATATATATATATATATATATATATATATATATATATATATATATATATATATATCTATATACACAAACACACTCATATATATATAAATTCATACCCACACACATGTAAATACATATATAGACACACACACACACATATCTATATATATATACATACACACACACATATCTATATACATATAAATACATACACATACACATATCTATATATATATCTAAATTCATACACACACACACCCTCACTCAAACACAAACACACACACTCTCACTCTCACACAAGCACACACACACTCACTCACACATACACCACTCTCTCACAAACACAAATACATATAGATACATATCTACACATATATATATATATATATATATATACATATATATATACACTTTAATGAAGAAAACCCCAATAAATCCTAATACTAGATTTTAGGGGAAACCTATAAATCTATGGTCAAAGTGTGGAGAATCATCTCCTCCACACTTATTGTGAAGGACATAAAGGCTAAAGAGAAATAAATGGGGGTTTAAATGCATACCTATAATTCGAAAATCCTTGGAGAAGAAAAGCTTGGAAGAAAGAAAGAAATTTGAGAGAGAGAGAGAGTAAACTTAGTGAAGAAGAAAAAGGGGGGGTGCTCCCTACTTGGCCGGCCAAAGGGGGGGGAGGGTTATTGGGTTTGGGTGAGGCCCATTAAGCCCCCAAACCCAATAGACTTAGGTTGGGTTCGGTTCGGGTTTGGTTTGTTTCGGTTTATTTCGGTTCAACCCTAATTAACTAATTAAGCCTCTATAATGACTAATTAAGCCATGGAAGTAGGGTTTATGGTTTCTATCCTAGTTAGGATGGCATGTTGTAACGCCCCAGTCCCAAAATATGTAGGACTAGGAACGTAGACATGCCAGCTGTATTCATACGAAGTACACTCCAATATATGGAAACCTCGTATGAATACATAAGCTGTAAAATGCAGTAGAACCATAACTAATCTCATCCACAACAAAATAAATGAATAAAAGATATCATATAATGATAATGAATTGTCTTGATACAATATGTTGGACAGAGACAAATCCACTACCAACAAGTAAGAAAAATACATAGAAAATAAAATAATTTTGGCGAGCGAGGCGAAGACGATCCAAGTGCAATCATCCTCGAAGAAATAGCGATGAACACGGCTAGAGCTAGAACAGCTGTGAAAGACAATAGCACACACCTGGCGAGATAACCAGGTCCTCAGAGGGACGTAACAAGACACATAATATCATGCCATATAAACTGAATAAGTATTGCTCAAATAAATAAGGGATGCATGCAATAGGGTACCTAACCGTACTATAGTGAATGCAAATAAAAACAAACCTTTGACGCATAGGTCGGGTCAGGAATATCAAGAATCAGGACCGTATCTCCCACTGAAGATAACCGGTAATCAGGACCGTACCTTCCACTGGAGATAACCGGCTATCAGGACAGTACCTCCCATTGGAGATAACTGGCAATCAGGACAGTGCATATATGACCCATACATTAAGGAACTGTTCTTCCCACCCAATGCCTATTATGTTGTATCCACAACATAAAACCTCAATTAACCGCTAAGTCAAACTAAGCATGCAACCTCTATTAGCGGTTATTCCTATCGTACGGCTTATACGTTCCGGTGGCCAGCCAGTCACGCATGTCCGTGTTCTACATGCGACACACAACTTCGTGGTACAACGTGTCAAGGCCAATGAATGCAACATACAGAGGTGGTCCCTTAAATCTAGGTTTAATGTGTAAGAAAAATAATACATAGCAGGAAATATAAATGAACAGTAAGTTCTAACAAGTTATGCCATGTATCACAGTTTATTTTGTATAAAGAAAATAATGAATAATGCATAAAATATGAGCTAAAATAAATAAACAGCAAATGGCAAGGTGTCTTGCCTGAGGTCCTTGCTGGTGAAACCAACAATCCCGTTGGGTACAGAATAGTCACAGGGCTACACAAGATGAACTCAGACGATGTGACAAACTTCTAAAATAAAAATCAAAATTAAAATATTCTGGAAATTTTTTGGGAAAAATATATGATGGGTATTTTTCCGTCAGCATTCCGAAACTTCAAACGATTCGTGATTCTGATTTCTGGTTCTCCCAGAATCTCAAAAATACTAAAACGTGTCAGATTTCGGACAACTGACACTCCACAAATTTTCCAAAAAATTAAGTTCCGAATTTATGAAAATAAAATTTATATTCAAAAAATATACCTCAATACGATTCCAAAAAAAACTGGAGGTCAAACGGAGTCAGGAGTTGGGAGTTATGGTCATTCGAAGTTGATACAACCTTTGAAAATTGAGGCTGAATTTATGACGAAAAAAGAGAGAAATTTTGACAAGGATGGTTTGAAAGATGATTTTATTCATAGATTCGATAGATATATATAATGGCTAGCAATTAGCAAATTATGATAGGATTAGAACTAAATCAATAAGGATGATTATGATAACCAACTAATTTGGATAGGAATAGGATTGGTATAAATAATAAACGATATAATTAATGCTAGATATGATTCCAATAGGATAAGAATTTCTAAAGGATAAATCTTCCCATAAATTTAAATCAAATAAATTATTTAAAAACAAATTAATTTGATTGCAATCCTTTAAATGATCACCATAATAACTTTAGGTATTATTCTATATTATCAAATAATTCAAATCATATGAATCCAAATCCAAATCAAACTCAACATAATAACTTTAAAATAATATCTAATATTTATCAAAATAATTTAAATCAAATAAAAAATAAATTATTTAATCAAATAATATTTCAAATCTAGATTAGACAAATCGTAATGATCCAATTAGTCATCGTAAGTATTTTAAATAATATTTAAATTATCAACATAATTTAAAGTATAGTTGATAACCATCAAGATAATTTAAATAAATTTAAATATAATCAAATAACTGATTAACATATCAAAATAATACCCGATGTCATCAAATATTATAAAACTTACTTTTATAAATCCAAATCTTTATTTAAAAATAAATAGACAAAAAAACCTTTTATCGCTCAATCTTTTTTTTTTAAAAACCAATTTTTAGAAGACCAAAAATAATAAAAACATATTTTATATTTCAAATAAAAAATTCGAGAACATTTTTTTAGAAACATTCTTTCAAACAATTAATTTAAAACTAGTTTTTGGTAACAAAAGTAATCACAAAATATCTTTTACAAAATTTCTACGAAAATTACATTTAAATACGAAATTAAAATATATAGATATAATTTAAAAAATAATAATTTTGGGAAGATGAGTTACAAATCTACCCACCTTTGATAATTTTCATACTCAAAATTTAAGGACTACTAGGATAGACGGACTTGGTTGATCGGTAAAAGGATAGTAAGAATTTGTGATAAGAGAAAATAGATGGAAGGGAAAAGAGAATTTCTTTAATGTGAACATTAATCAATTTGGATGAAAAATAGAAGAAGTGAATGGATATGGCTTGATGTGCACGAACACGATGCACAAACACATTTGTAGGTGGAAAAAAATTAATGGAGAATAGAAAAATATGGATGAGTACCTGCCTATTTATAGGATGTGGGAATTCCCAATTGGATAAGAATTAGGAGTAGTTTAAACCCCAAAAATAGATAATTCATAATTTAATTTAAAATCAATCAAATCCAAATCCAATACAAATCCAATTTAAATCTAATTAAATTTTTAGTTTAAAATCAAATGGGATAAATCAATTTTTAAATATTTAACTATTTAAATAAATTCATAAATTCAAATCAAGATTTAAATTGTCACAATAATTTTAAAATATATTTTTCCAAAATACTAATAACAATAATTTCGAAAATACATTATTATTTACAAATAAACTCAATAAATATTTATGAAATATATATGTATACGCGAATAATATTATTTATTATTAATAACTATTTTTTTACGAAAGACCTTTTATAAATAATAAATAAAATAATAATTTGAAAACTTTAGTACGATAACAAAATAATTGTTATGTATATTATTTTGAAACTATGTAAAAAATAGAAAATATTTTTCTAAAATATGTATGCTCGCACATATTCGCATTCGTCGAACAAATTCGAAAAAACGAACTTTCGCGCACGACGTACAATATGACTATACGAGTACAATACAAAATTTTAAATCAGTACCAATAATAAAATAAAAAAATAGTAGAAATTTAGGGGTTTTACACAAGTGGGCCAAGCCCAGCTAGTATGTGGGTCCCACTAGTGTCCATGCTACCCGGGTCTCCAACTTAAGTCCGAATTGGGTAAAATTCAAACCAACTCAAACAAATCCCTAAAAATCATATAAAATCAAATAAAATTCCTAAAAATTATAAAACTTGAAAAATGACGAAAATACCCCTAATTCGAAAACTGGGGGTGACAAATCTACCCTCTTTAAAAAAATTTTGTCCTCGAAATTGAGTGAGAACTAACACAACAATCATGAATAGAACAAGGAAAGAAAAAGATAGAATTTTACCTCAAGGCTCGAAGAGATATGGGAATCGCTCCCGCATGTCGTCCTTCCTCTCCCAGGTGGACTCACCTGGAGAGTGGTGTCTCCATGCAACGCGAACCAAAGGAATGACCTGGTTCCGGAGCACCTTCTCTCTTCGGTCCAAGATCTCAACCGGCTTCTCTGGATAGCTGAGTGTCGGTCCCACTTCGATCTCGGAGTGGTCCAAGACGTGACTGGGATCTGCCACGTACTGTCTCAGCTGCGTCACGTGGAACACGCTATGCACTCCCTCTAGCGCGGGCGGTAACTCCAGTCGGTAAGCCACTGCACCGACCCTGTCCAAGATACGGAATGGTCCGATGTATCGTGGCCTAAGCTTCCCGCCGCCACCAAAACGAATCGTGCCACGCGTTGGAGAAATTCGTAGAAAGACAAGATCAACAACCTAGAACAAAACACAAGACTTAGAGCTTGATCTAAAACAATCACAATCAGACTCAAATACTAGAAAAATCTAAACTATACCTCAAACTCCAATGGCCTCCGGTGGCTATCGGCCCAATGCCGCTGCCTATCCTGCGCCACCCGAAGTCTATCTCTGATAACCCTAACCTTCTCTGCAGCATCCACCACCATCTCAGGGCCAAGCAAAACCCTCTCGCCGATATCATCCCAAGACAAGGGAGTACGGCACCTCCGTCCGTATAGAGTCTCGAAAGGTGACATCTCTATACTGGCTTGGTAGCTGTTGTTGTAAGCAAACTCTACCAAGTGAAGGTGGTCCTCCCAAGATCCCCCGAAGTCCAAGACACAGGTATGCAACATATCCTCGAGGGTCTGAATCGTCCTCTCCGACTGCCTGTCTGTCTAGGGGTGGTATGCGGTACTGAACTTGAGCGATGTGTCCAAGCTAAGCTGCAAACTCCTCCAGAAGTGAGAAGTGAATCGGTTGTCCCGATCCAAGACTATACTCACTGGAACCCCGTGCAATAGGACTATCTGTCGCACGTACATCTCGGCCAACCTCTCCGTAGACAAACCCACCTTGAAAGACAAAAAGTGGGCCGATTTGGTCAATCGATCAACAATGACCCAAATCGCATCCTTCTCTCCTGGAGAGCACGGATGCCTATATACAAAGTCCATAGTGATATGCTCCCACTTCCACTCAGGAATGGGTAGTGGCTGGAGCAATCCACCGGGTCTCTGCCTCCCCGCCTTTACCTGCTGGCACACCAAGCATCTAGAAATGAACTGAGCCACCTCGCGTTTCATGCCATACCACCAAACATGCTGTCTCAAGTCTCTATACATCTTGTTGGCTCCATGATGCATAGAGTACTGAGAACGGTGTGCCTCCTGAAGAACCTCCTTCCGAAGTCCTCCGCTCGGTACGTACAATCTGGTACCATGCCTCAACGACGCATCCCCTGCTATAGAGAACTCATCCAACAGTCCTGCCCGGACCTGCTCCCTGATGACCCTTAGAGCCTCATCCTCAAACTGAGCTGCCCTGACTCTGTCCATCAGCTCCGACTGCACCTGGAGACCCCATATCTGTACCTCGAACCCTGGAACTATCACCTCTATGCCCAAACTCTCTAGATCTGCCAGAAGGTGACGATCTATCGTCAAACACATGGCCACGGGATACCTGCTCAAAGCATCCGCGACCACGTTGGCCTTCCCCGGATGGTACTATAAGGATATATTAAAATCCTTCATCAGCTCTAACCATCGCCTCTGCCTCATATTCAGCTCCTTCTGGGTAAACACGTACTTCAAGCTCTTATGATCTGTATAGATTTCAACTCGCTCTCCGTACAGATAGTGTTTCTACAGCTTCAAAGCAAAGATGACCGCTGTCAGCTCCAGATCGTGGGTAGGGTAATTCCTCTCATGAGGACGTAACTGCCTAGATGCATAGGCAATCACCTTCCTGTGCTACTGAATCACACAACCCAAACCCCGTCCTGAAGCATCACTGTAGATCGTATAACCACCGGATCCGGATGGCAGCGTCAAGATAGGAGCTGTAGTTAACCTCGCCTTCAGATCCTCGAAGGCGGCCTGGCACTCCTCGGACCAAACAAACTCCTCGGCCTTCCTGGTAAGGCGGGTCATCGACTGGGCAATCCTGGAAAAGTGCTGTACGAACCTCCGGTAATAACCTGCCAGACCCACAAAACTTCGAACCTCTGCTACTGAGCTCGGCGTAGACCAGGACTCCACCGCAGAAATCTTCTTTGGATCCACTGAAATCCCCTCGCCAGAGACAACCTGGCCTAGGAACTCCATGCGATCCAAGAAGAACTCGCACTTGGACAGCTTCCCATACAGCTGCTCCCTCCTGAGAGTGTCCAGCACAATCCTCAGGTGCTCCTCGTGCTCCTTTGGTGTCTTCGAATAGATGAGAATGTCATCAATGAAGACCACCACGAACTTGTCAAGGTACTGATGAAATACCTTGTTTATCAAGTTCATGAATACCGTCGGGGCATTGGTCAACCCAAACGGTATGCTGGTATACTCATACTGGCCATAGCGAGTTCGAAAGGCAGTCTTCGAAATATTATCCCGCTTCATCTTCAGCTGATGGTACCCGGTACATAAGTCAATCTTCGAGAATACCCTCGCCCCGCTCAACTGGTCGAACAAGTTATCAATCCTTGGCAAAGGATACTTGTTCTTGATGGAAAGGTTGTTAAGCGCCCTGTAATCAATGCACATACGTACCGTACCATCCTTCTTGGGGACGAAAAGAACTGGCGCGCCCCAAGGTGAAGAACTGGATCGAATAAAGCCCTTGTCCTCCAGCTCGTCGACCTGTCTCTTCAGCTCCGCTAACTTACTGTTGTTGATTCTATAGACGTGCTGGGAGATAGGCTCAGCGCCCGGCACTAGGTCTATAGAAAACTCAACATCACGATCTGGCTGCATCCCGTGCAGCTCCTCGGGAAAGACATCCAAAAACTCAACAATAAGTGGATGTGGCAACACCAGCCCGCCAACAACGCTCCGCAGAATCCATCTCCCTGCTCCACTGCACCCCTGGTGAACTCATACTCCGGCTCTCCCGGCGGCCTAAACAGAATCCTGCCCCCTTTGCAGTCGATGCTAGCGTGGTGCATGCTCAACCAGTCCATACCGAGTACCACATCGTAACTCGGAAGTGGCATTACGAGCAAACACGCACTCAGCTCCCGGCCTCTCAAAGAAACTCTCCGCCCCTTGCAAACATTATTAACTAGGATGATGCCATTTCCAGTCATAATCTTGCAAGTCCTACCAAGATACTCAGCAATGATGTTGTGCCTAAGAGCAAAAGAAACAGACACAAAACTGTGCGTAGCACCAGAATCAAATAAGGCCAAAGCTGGAAAAGAATCGAGCAGAATAGAACCTGCGACAACATCCGCAATAGGCTCCATCTCCTCGGCTACAAGAGCAAAGGCTCTACGCTGACCACCCCTCTGCTGGCGGTGCTGAACAAACTACTGCTGTTGGGTCGGAAGTGGCACCCCCTGCTGAACTACCAGCGCACTAGATGGTGCCCTCTGAACATGTGCCCTCTGAGCTGCTCCAGTAACACGGGGGTTCCTAGGACACTCCCGCATCTGATACCCAGCGGCACCACAAAAGAGACACAAACCCAGTCTCCTCCTACAGAACTCAAAGAGGTGACCGGGCTTCTTGCAGAAGTGGCACGGTGGATCATCCTGTCCCGGACGCTGCTGAACCCTCTGGAAAGATGCTCTGGCCTGCACCTGCTGCTGATGATGCTGGAATGACTGATGTTGAAGCTGAGGGCGCTTAGCAGCCCCCGCGCTGCTACTGGCCTACGAAAACAGCTCACGATCCCTCTTCGGCTTCAAGCCCCACTCTCTCTCCACCTTCCGAGCCTCCGCATAAACCTCTGCATATGTCGCATAGAAGGAAGGGATCAGGATCTTGATATCCCATGTCAATCCCTCCCGGAAGCGCTCTGTTCGGATCACCGGGTCGCGTACCATGTACTCGACGTATCGGCTCAGCCGGTCGAACTCCGCCGCATACTCCTCCACAGTCATACTGCCCTGCTGCAGGTTCTGGAAATGCCGCACTAGGCCAATCTTGTCTGTAGAGGAAAATAACTTCTCTCTGAACAGGGCCCAAAACTCAGCCCAAGTGTGGCCCTCTCCTGCAAGAGCCGGCTCGTTCCGGAACCATGTCCGGGCAACATCTAACAACTGTAAGCCAACCGCCTCGACCTTCAGGTCGTCTTCCAGGCGGGAGGCCCTCATCTGACGCTCGATATCCTCGAGCCAGTCATCAGCATATATAATGCCCTCGGTCCCCTTGAAATCCCTCAACTTCTTGAAAGCCTGGATGTCTCCGATCTTCTGCTGCTGCTGCACCTCCCTCTGTGGAGCCCCACGCTCCACCGCCGCCAGAGCTAACCTATTTGCATCCTCCATGCCCTGGCGCATGGCCTCTGTCTGCCTCATCTGAGCCTCGTGCTGGGCCCGCTGGGACTCCAGCACCTGCTGAAAGAACGCGAGCATCTGCCCCATATCTCTGTAGACAGAGAAGGCAATGGAGGAATAGCTCCCCCCATCTGCGGAGGAGTTCCCTGATGAGGAGGAGGAGGAAGAACACCCCCGACAGCTCCCGTCGTAGCCCCCGGCATGCGAGAAGAGCACCCGCAATGACCCCAGGGACAGTCATCGAGAGCGCTGGAGGAGTACCCCCGAGGGCCCCTACTGAAGTCCCATCTGCAGGGGAAGTGACCGGAGCCTGTCCGCCAGAGGTAGCAGACCTCTCCGTCTCTCCGTGCTCCTCACCAGGAGAATGAGTCATAACCATCCTGGAGACAGATTGAAAAGAAGATATCAATATGGCACATGAAGGATTATATCAAAGGAGGACAGCTAGAAAACAGTAAATCAATATCAAAGACGGTAAGCAAGATAAGCAAGGAAAGATCCTACTGTGATTGAGTACTCTTAGCCTACCACCTCCTATATGTAACACAGGCTCATAGTCAACACTCTAAGATGAGTGCCGCTACGACATCGCACTAATTGCGACTTCAGGACCTGCATGGGCCACCACTAAAATGTGTCA